>JBBPLF010000001.1:0-173963 GCA_038089615.1 Aureoboletus auriporus
CATCCCTAACTTCTTCATGAAGGTGAAACCCCTACATGACCTAACCAGAAAAGGAGCAAAATGGGAATGGACCAAAGAGTGTGATGAAGCTTTCTCCACTATTAAGCAAACCTTTACCCAGAAACCCGTCCTCCAAATGCCTGACGTCACAAAATCCTTCACAGTTATGACTGATGCCTCATTAACAGCCATAGGAGCTGTTCTCATGCAAAACGATAGCAACGGAGATCTCCATCCTTGTGCCTACCTCTCCAAAACCCTCTCACCAGCAGAACGAAACTATGACATCTACGACTGTGAACTTCTAGGCATCATTCGTGCCCTTGAAGAATGGAAACACTACTTACAAGGGACAGGACTTCCTGTAACGGTCATTACCAACCACAAAAACCTCGCATATTTCAAGGAACCACAAAAACTCTCCAGGAGACAAGCATGATGGATGCTGTTCCTCCAAGATTTCCCGTACCTGGTACACAAATGGGACCCGCAGACGCGCTGTCTCGACGAGACACCGTGGACACTTTCCTCGACAATCAGGAAGTCACCCTTCTACCCGAAGATATTTTTATCCGCACCCTCGACTTCACCCTAGTCGAGAAAATCGCTGAATCCACTCCATCTGACCCCTTAGTCATTACCGCCCTCGAAGCACTCCAGGAGGGGACCCCCTTAATACCCAAATCCCAACCACATGACTGGGATTACACCGATGGCATGTTACACTACAAACACCGCCTCTATATTCCAGAACCAGCACGCCACGGACTCGTCCGTCTCACCCATGAAAGTGACCATGGAGGGCATGGTGGGATTTTTCACACTACCAACTTGATGCAATGAGACTATTGGTGGCCTGGTATGACTACCTTCATCCACAAATTCGTCCAAGGATGTGCAGTTTGCCAAGCTAATAAGGTTAATACACATCCCATCACACCGGCTCTCACACCACTCCCTTCCACCTGCACTCGCCCCTTTCAACAAGTTTCGGTTGACCTTATCACTGATCTTCCTCCTTCCCTCACCTTTGATTCTATCATGGTCGTGGTCAACCATGGGCTTACAAAGGGGGTAATCCTCATCCCTTGTCACAAAACCATTGATGCTGCAGGAGTTGCCCAACTGTTCTTTGCAAATGTATTCCGACACTATGGACTTCATGATTACTGCATCTCTGATAGAGGACCCCAATTCGCTTCCACCTTTGCACGAGAACTTGCCAGACTCCTGAAATACAACCTAAAACTCTTCTCTGCATATCACCCTCAAACAGATGGAGAGACTGAACAAGTAAACCAAGAATTGGAAACTTATTTGCGCATATTCTGTGAAGGACACCCTGAACAATGGGCTGAACTACTTCCCATGGCAGAATTCTCCCATAACTCCGCTGTCCACTCGTCCACCCTGAAATCCCCCTTTTCCCTTATCTTGGGATATGAACTGCGCTCCTATCCCCCAATTGGAAAGACATTTCTCCCTGCCTTGGAAACATGCCTATTGGAACTAGAGGAAGCCCAACAGGAAGCCCTCGCTGCACATGAAAAGACCCAATGGATCATGAAGGAACGAACCTCCAAAAAATTCCGTCCCTGGGAAGTCGGCGACAAGGTTTGGTTAGAAGGGAGAAACCTTCGACTGTGGTACCTATCAAGAAAACTATCCCCTAAACGAGAAGGACCCTTTGAAATCACACAGATCATCTCCCCTGTGTCGTACTGCCTCAAACTACCACCCACCTGGAAAATACACGATGTCTTCCACGCCTCCTTCCTATCTCCTTATCAAGAGACTGTGGAGCATGGCCCCAACTTCTCAAATCCACCGCCCGAACTGATCCGCGGAGAAGAAGAATATGAAATAGATTCCATTCTCTCACACCGAGGAACATGAGAATGAAGGCAGTACCTAGTATCCTGGAAAGGATACTCCGTAGCAGAGAATACCTGGGAACCGGAGGGAAACCTCCAACATGCACAAACACTCTTGGACGAATATAAATCCACTCATCCAAAAGACTTTCCCCAGTAAATGCTCTGGAAGAGAAACTTCGAATTCCAACCCGGTCTTCCATTCTACAAGTTCATTTTCCTCTATTGCAACGACCTTCCTCTGTCTCATCCCCTTGAACACCAATACTTCTGTAACCGACTATATAACGGCTGCCCCTGGCACTACGAATCATGACCCAACATTCTCCTTCTTCGACCACTCATCGCAATTGTATCATGGCCAGGGGTACCTATGAATTCCTCATGGCTCAAAAGAACCACCTAGAATTGTCTTACCCCTACTACATCTGCTCAAATTGTCTTCCCCCTCGCCTACGAAGAATCCTCTTCACCTTGGTCTTGACTATTCCTGCCCTTACCCTGTGCATGGAACTAGACCTGCATTATAACTATGACAAGAAAACCAAAGATTTATGCACCCTTTTCTGCACTTACCAGATCATTCATCTCGCTGCCCACCAGCTTGTCCCACATGACTCCCCAAAGCATTTTGTATCCACTATGCAAACAGGAGTGGACGAAGCGCGTTCCCTCATCCTTGACCTCCTCTATGAGGAAGGTTTCGGACACCTTGTAGACCGCATTGACGAAAACCTGCTCCGACCCATTGTAGAGCCGTTCTTCGAGATCTTGAGCGTCCACGAATATAGGGTCTGTGCTGTTCATCGGATCCTTCATGGATGGTGAGGAGCGATCCCACGGTGGTACGTATCACCGTGGGGACCGCATGGCAGCGCAAAAGCGCTACGGGGATCCCGAAAGGGCCCTCGGAGCCAGAGCGACCTGTGGGAAATGCCAGCCGTGCCTGGCCCCTGCGCCCACCTGGTATTTAGGCCCCGCCCTGAGATGGAAGGCTCCCATCTCCCCACTCGTTCTACCCACTCGCAACCGATCTATCCGGGGTCGCGCCCTCGCCTTTGCGAGCCACTTCGTGGACTGGCCAACTCCCTCGATAGGGCATAAGATCGGTAGCTGATACCCTAAACGGACTCGGAAGGACACGCGGTAGGGGTAGCGGTAGCCCCCTGACGAGAGCTTTCGCAGGCTCGAAACCGCCCCAACCGCCGACTTTACCCACCTCTGCCTATACTGTACACGGCTTGCCGTGGCCCGGCTCTGATCCTCGGAGAGGAGCGCCAGACGGATAGGCAAGTGGGTGGACAGCCCGAGCGTCCCTCTCTCACACACAGATCTTGCACCATGGCCCTCCGGGCCATGGTCCCCCAAATGTCGTGCATTGGCCTAGACGCACCCAAACGTATCCACGCTAAGTGTCTTTTGGCAACTGATTGTTATAGCATAAGAGAATATAACGTGCACGGCAGAGTTGCGCAAACGACAAAAGTTCATCATCCAGCATGATGAAGCTTAGCGTCTTCGAGCGTCAACGTCCGGACGAGGAGCGTGCCTGGGTGGAGTAGGGCGACACATGTCGTGACGGGCTTGTTCGAGTCCAAACTCACGATGGGGGATTGAGACACCACCATATGAAGTCCGTAGGCGATGGAGATCTTACGTCCTGCTTGTGGGAGAGATAACTTAAATGTGACTTCAAGGACGACGTTACATTACGCCGAGTAGGATAGTAAACTCTTTAATCGCGTCCTTGGCCAACTCCTTTACCAGTCTCGATGACCTTGTTAGACATCCGGCCATCCTAATCAGCACTCTCAAGCGATATGTTTGTTTGTACTTGGGTACGGCAAGGCTCCGATTGAAACTTGAAAGCTTGACCTTCTCATCTTCATGGATTCAGCACAGAAAACTCTGATCGACATCGCATCTGTCTCACAACGAGTCGTCAACGCACTCATATGGTATACTGGCCGCAAAACTGTCGAAAGCTTTCGGCTGGACAGGGTTATCGTCGGCTCTGGATCTATCTTGGAAATTCTCAATAAAGCGCTGCTTCTAAAGGGCAGTCATGTTGATGATCGACTTGTGGACTGGTTGCATAGCGAAGAGCCACGAGTATGCTTGGATACCTTGAAACGGATGGAGGCCATACTCGCCAATAGGAAACTTGAATACGGCGTGAAGAATTTCTTCAATATGGCATCCCACTCTCCACACACCCAAAACGAGTGTAACGAGGCCATAAAGCTCTTCCAAATGCATCAGGGATACTTTCATTTCTTAATCACGACAGACATCTGGTGAGGTCGTTGTCCATTTAGTAGCGGTGGATGTGTTGGAATGTTATCGTTTCTTAGGAATTGTGAGAGTAATGGTGCTACTCACGAACGACCACAAACATTAGCTTCAAGTTGGCACCATACCGAAGAAGACAGCCAAACTCTCACGGAACCCACGCGTCGCAAGAGTGAATATACTTCCACTGTACCACAGGGAAATCTGACAAACCAAGGTGTTTATAGTATGTGACTCAAGTCTTTTCATATGCGATGCATTGAAGAGCGTGTGTTTTCAGTGGAGAAACTGAAGAACATCCTGGGGTGGCTCAATCCATTTGATTGCAAGGAGATACACAGGCGTACTATCGAACTGCGTGAAAAGGGAACTTGTACATGGCTCCCTGATAAGACTGAATATAAGACGTGGAGGAGCACGAAAGATTCATTTCTGTGGTTGCACGGAAAAGGTAGGATGCTCGAAGCTTCTCAATATTTTCCGTCGCTGATTCGTGATGCATTCTTTCAGCTGGGGCCGGGAAATCAGTTTTAGCGTATGTGTGCCACTCACACTTTCTACTGATGTTGAATCTCGCTATAGAGCTTCTGTCATCGAGAACGTCGAGAGCACGCTCAACGATGGCGAGATTTTGGTATTCTTCTATTGTGATTTCCGAAACGAGCGATCTACAAATGCTGGAGAAGTGATGCGCTCGTTGCTCTTCCAGTTGCTGCAACACTTCCGCCACCACACCGTTGGCTTCAAAGACCTGGTTGACGACCTAGTCAAAGAGCGGGAAGGGGGCCCTTTGGTCCTAAGTGATACTGTGCTGCTTGCTCGCTACGTTTCTCGTATAGCGCAGCGAGTCGGTCAACAACCTTTTTTTGTTATCGACGCTTTGGACGAGTGCAGAGACACAGAAGAGCTTCTGGATGCTGTTTCAGAGTTGATGAATGGCGGTATTCGATTATTCGTGACCAGCCGGCCCCTCCAGGTCATCAAAGATAATCTATCAGATCTTCCTTCAATCTCTATGGACACAACGAAGTTCGAGATACGGGACGATATTACACTTCACATCGCCAGAGTACTGGATTCTCACCGACGACTAAGGATTATGGAAGCTAGCTTGAAAGATGAGATTTTCTGGGCGTTATGCTATAAAGCTGATGGAATGTGAGTAATATTTCCCCGTGTGATTGCTTTACAAATCCGTGATTATTATTTCTCAGGTTTCGTTGGGTTCATTGTCAACTCAACATGCTCAAGCGATGCATGACCGCAGTACAGATCCGGCGAGCTCTTGATAACCTTCCAAACGACCTGGATGTTACATATGCAAGGATCCTGTTAAGAATCAGCGAAAACGAGCGAGAAGTCGTTCGACGTGCCCTGTACTGGCTCGTAGCTGCATTGCAACCCCTTCGATTGTGTCAAATTTTGGATGGCCTTTCGATCGACCTTGGGCGACGATATATGGATCGTGATTCCGGACCCGTACATGGACCCGCTTTGCTGGATGCGTTAGACAGTTTAGTGATGTATGACGAGGTGACTGATCTCATCACCCTGTCTCATGCCAGCGTCAAGGTTCGCTAAATATTACCACCGCCTTCCATTTTTATCGCTGAGTTTCATCTACACAGGAATATCTGATAGCAGAGTCCACCTGCCTCAAACACCCATTATATCACATTAACGAACAAGACGCACATATCCAACTTGCTTTGCTTTGTATGTGCTACATTACCATCTCCCTGGAACAGAGTCAACGGTCTGGTGGTTATGGAATGTCGCCTCCAAAAACCTACAAAAGTAGGCCACGCCATGACAATTTGGACACTGCATCTTTCCTCGTGCAACGCCGCAAACCTCTGCTGTCGCTATACGAGATCTGTCCACTTCTTGCATATGTACAATCCTGTGGTTTTCAGCACCTTGAACACGTCGATCCCACGGATGGGGGGGTTCAAGTTCTGGGTGCTATCGAAGCCCTCCAATCGGATGTGCGACTGTACTCCTCTGAGTGGAAATGGTTATGCGAGAAATCCGAGTTCGTGACTAAGTGGCCGGCTCCGAATCTCAGAGATGACTTGGTGTTGTACACTCTCATCGTTTTCGCACCCGCGCCACTCCTCCGTTTATATATTGGCTCCACTCAGCTGAAGCCAAAGGACGGGATGAATCCGCTCATCTATGCAGCTTTGTATCACAAGATAGAGCATGCCAAGATCTTACTGTCAAAGGGTGTCTGCCTTGATCGTAAAGGCTGGAATCCTTCCAGCAATCGAAGGGTTCTTCCACTCGAGGCCGCTGCTCGGGTGCGGGATTATCCTAGTGCTACTATGGTCAATCTATTTTTGACTGAAGGAAGTCCTGTTCCAGATGGATTATTCGAGGGTGCAGTGAGGGAGAACATTCGTTTTCCCATTTGCGTCGTCCAGCAGCTACTACAGACCGATGAATTTGTGGAATGGGCTAGCGCCATTGGGGATCAAAGAAGATTGATGTGTATACTTGATCCCACGCATTATCTAGATGGCCCCGGCGGCCCTCCCGAAGAGGTTATGGAATCAATGGAACGGAGACTCGTCCAGATCGGCTGCAACACATCTACTTGGTTTGACGAGACCAGCCTTCGCCGCGCTGTGCGTGTTGGGCATATTTCCACCGTCAAGCGTATGCTCTCACAAAACATATTGCTTCCTCCTGACATCATTCTCGACGCGTCAAACTTGGAGATGATAGATTTCTTACTCAGCTTTGGGAGTGATATACGCGTCACTTCGTCCGAGGAAAACACTCTGCTTCATCTCCTCATCAAAAAAGATTCGAACCATGATAACGACGACGAAGACCTTCTGGAAATGGTTGAAACCCTCATTCGTGCAGGTTGCGATCTAGACGCACGTAACCTGGCTGGTGAAACGATCCTTCATGTTGCGGTCACGGCTGAATGTGTCTTCATCGTAGAGTACTTGCTATCATTGGGCGTACCACTACCTTCCGATATTTTGCTTGCAACATGCTACCCGTCGATGATTCGTTTCCTGCTCAACGAAGGCGCTGACGTACATGCTATTGCGGCGAATGGGAACACAGTCCTTCATGTTGCCCTAGAACAAAACTGTAATGACTGGGACCAATGCCTGGAGATTACCAAAATCCTTATCGGTTCCGGCTGTGATCCTTGTTCACCCAATGCTCAAGGCGGGACACCTTTTGATGTCGCGGTAAAACACGGTCATCTTGCAGTTGTGCAGTACCTTCTCTCATTGAACATTCCACTTCCTTCCGGCATCCTATTCTCTGCGGTTAGATCCCATAATCCCACTTCAATGATCAAATTCCTCCTCGAAAAAGGGGCCGATGTACACATTACTTCTCCCAACGGGGACAATTTACTTTGTGTCTTGATGAAAGACAGGGGCATCTGGTTGGAGGAAGATTGTTTAGAGAGAGTCAAAATCCTCATTGGCGCTGGATGTGATGCCCACGTATGCAATGCGACTGGCGAGACGTTGTTTCGCTTTGTGGTAGAGCGGAAATACTTTGCTGTCCTGGAGTACCTGCTCTCACTTGATATACCCGCCCCTTCCGATATATCACTTGCTCACTTTGGGAAGGGAGGTAGACTCGAGGGGTCCATCGAGACAATTCGCTCCTTCCTTGACAATGGAGGTAGTATACACGCTGTCGCGGAAAACGGCGATACCTTGTTGCATCTTGCTGTACAGGTTAGCCCGGAGGAGGACGCCTTGGACTTGACTAAACGCTTGGTCCATTCTGGATGCAGTCCCTGTGCATCCAACTTGGCACAAGAAACCCCCTTTCATATCGCCTCGCAATGTGCACACATCTCCGTCATCACTTATTTCCTCTCACTTGGTCTACCACTCCCTCCCGATATCCTGTTCAGTACTCCAATGTGGGAAGGAACCAAAATGATTCGTTACCTTATCCAAAATGGCGCTGACGTCTCCGCCACTACAACGGATAAAGATACTCCCCTGCATCAGGTCACTGCCTTCGGACACGAACATGATCGTTTGGAGTGTGTCAAAATCCTAATTGACGCTGGATGCGACCCTCGATCCGAGAATTTAAGTGGGAAGACACCAATGCATCTTGCAGCCCAACAGGGATATATCTCTATCGTTGAATTCCTCCTTTCACAAGGCATATCCCCACCTCGTGACATCTTGGCGTTCTCGACAGCAAGGATTATCCGTTTCCTCCTCAGAAATGGCAATGACGTTCATAGTCTGATCGACGGCGATGTCATGTTCCCACTGCACTATGAGCCTTATTACAGTCGGAGTGAAGAAGATTGTTTGGAGCGCGTTAGGATTCTCGTCGACGCTGGCCGCGACCCCTCGGAATATTTTCTTGGAGAAACACCGATCCACATCGCAGCGACGTACAAGTATATATCAGTCATCAAGTATTTGCTTTCACGGAATGCAGCACTCCCCTCGGATATTCTACTTGCTGCAACACAGACGGACTTTATATGGGAGGACAGAGCTTTATTGTTTCGTTTCTTAATTCGTGAAGGTGCAAATCCAAACGCCTCCAATTGGGACGGAGATACCCCCTTGCATCGCATTTTCCGCTGCGACATCACCAAAGGCGGGGGGAACAGCTGGGATGAAAAGGATGTGTACACGTCTGTAGAGGTCTTGCTCAACGCTGGTGCTAATCCGTTTATAAAAAATGCGTACGGAAAGGCACCTGTCGATCTTGCAGAAGAGAAGGGAAATTTTTTCAAGGACAATTTTCTGCGTTTGGTTCGCAACGCAATTGAGCATCGTTTACATTCCAACGAACCCACAGCTGATCATTCATCCGGTAAGTTTGCTGCTACGAGCATTTTGAAGGGGCTCATCGCGGTTGACTGTAGGCTCAACCACTGACGTTTCTGATCATGAAGGGGGGACCGAGAAATCCGAAGCAGTAGCAAACCAAGACGGATGATACTGATTGAATCATATCATGTACTCAGATAGTAACAAGAGTATCACTAGCCAAAATGTAGTTAGGAACTGTAAGACTCTGAGTCGACGGTCCATCGCGCGGCGCGTCCAAGAATGGAAATCAACACTTGAGGTCATTTTGAATCGTCTCGCCATGGCATCTCTCATTGCCATCCTCGACGTCAAAGGAAAGCCGTTAATACAACGCTCTTACAAGGACGATGTTCCCCCGACCTATATTGAACGGTTCCTCCCGCTCATCCTCGAAATCGAAGAAGAGGGTCAACAGGTGACACCTTGTTTCTCGAGCCAGGGTGTCAACTACATGCACATTCGACATTCGAACCTATATCGTGAGTTTCTTCCATGTTTTGCGTGCTGTTGTGCTTTACTGACGCGCCTGTGACCATCAAGTCCTCGCACTCTCGAAACGAAACTCCAACGCAGCCGAGATTATCATATTCTTGCATCGACTGACTCAAGTTCTCGTGGAATACTTCAAGGAACTCGAAGAAGAATCAATACGGGACAATTTCGTGATCATTTATGAACTCATGGATGAGATGATGGATTTCGGGTTCCCACAGACAACGGAGAGCAAGATTTTGCAAGAGTGAGTGCTCATTGCATCACATCCAAGCTGGACGTCGATGATCGTCGTATCTCCGATGATAGATATATCACGCAAGAATCCCACAAGCTTGAGATCCAGGTTCGACCCCCGATGGCCGTGACGAACGCTGTCTCGTGGCGAACAGAGGGCATCCGGTACCGCAAAAACGAGGTATTCCTCGATGTCATTGAAAGTGTCAATCTTCTCGTGCGTTGGCGTTCTTCTATGCATGACGATCGTCATCTCAATCTGTATATCTATACTGATTTCCAAAACATAGGTGAACTCCAATGGAAACGTCGTACGATCCGAAATTCTAGGCGCAGTTAAGATGAAATGCTATCTGTCTGGCATGCCAGAGCTAAGACTGGGTCTCAACGATAAAGTTATGTTCGAGAGTACAGGTCGTAGTACGTCCTCCATCAATTCTTCCTCAACCTCACCGATACCACCTACTCGGTCGCAGCATCTCGAGGTAAAGCCATCGAAATGGAAGATGTCAAATTCCACCAATGTGTCCGTCTCTCCCGATTCGAGAACGACCGCACCATATCTTTTATACCGCCGGACGGCGAGTTTGAACTCATGTCCTACCGACTTTCTACTCCGGTCAAGCCTCTCATATGGGTAGAAGCAACCGTGGAAAGTCATCGAGGATCGAGAGTGGAGTACATCGTAAAATGCAAGGCACAGTTCAAGAGACGGAGCTCGGCGAACAACGTGGAAATTTGGGTGCCTGTACCCGACGATGCAGATACTCCTAAATTCAGGGTAAGTGTGTTGTCGGATTGTCCACTCATGGAGATGCGAACATTTATTCTTGTGTTGATGTCTTGCAGGCATCGACGGGGAGCGTGCAATATGCACCAGACAAGTCTGCGTTCGTGTGGAAGATCAAGCAACTCGGAGGTGGTCGCGAGTACCTCATGAGAGCTCATTTTGGTCTTCCCAGCGTCAAGAGTGGTATGTCATCGTCATCTATTCCCGTCGTGGCTTCGGGGTAATTGGATTACAGATAGTGAGCAACCCACACGACCGCCGCTTACGGTCAAGTTCGAAATTCCATACTTTACGGTATCTGGGATTCAAGTACGTTACTTGAAGATTGTCGAAAAGAGCGGGTATCAAGCGCTGCCTTGGGTGAGGTATATCACACAGAACGGAGACGACTATAGGTACGTTTCAATGAACGCCCACTTTTTTTGCGAGTGTGGTTTTCTGATGCCCGATGTTGTATTCTTTGTAGCCTTCGGACGGCCCAGGAGAAGGGTAGTACCCCGATCGTTCAGACCATGTAAACACCTCACGTTGCGGTGGAGATGTCCGTGATTCAGAGGTTTCTTTCTTCAGTCACGGTGGTTTGCATCGACTCGGTATAATAGCCTCGGGTCAGGAAGTGGGAGACGATACAAACGATATAATGAAATAGGCGGCAGACATGCAAGGCCGTGCGTGATTCTCGGACGCCTTTTGATTGATATTTCGCACGAGGGCGTGGAGTTGAATCACGTTGTATCCTTTATGAGACCATCAAGCACGATTGCGACTTGGCCGACACAAAATTATTGTGCTCGCATTTTGGCCAACCGTCGGAGGACCGTCGGGATGATCTAGTGCCAGTGAAAAGTATGCGGCACCTTGCATGCAAAGACAGGATATTGGTGCTAGAGACAACCCGAAATGCCCAATTGCCCACACTACAAAACTGCACTCCTAGTATCGGATCTGAGTCCCTGCCACCCCCAGGGACCAGTGATACGGTCAATTGAGAATATGCTACTGAATTAAGCGTAGCCGAACGTTCGATTCGGAACAGAACTTGAAGTTCAAACATTCACTGATCGGTCTTTCACTTGCGTCGCTTTCGGGTCTTATGACGAGAGGATACCGACCCGGAGACTGGGTCCTTCGGTTAGATCAGTCGCTGGCGGGTCTTCATTTCATGGATGGAAAACGTGTCGTGATGACGCCACCGTGCACATCTGGCAAGATAGCTGGACCCTTCCGCACACCAGTGAGAATGTGCGGCGCCTCCAACATAACGTTGCTTTGGTATGATATTCACGAGGGCACTCTCAGTCACATCAGTCGGGTTTTCACCTGAGTTGAGAAAATGTGCGCAACGCCCTCTCTATTGAGCGTATCCGACGATTCGGAACAGAAGTTCAAACTTCATGGATCGCTCTGCTGTAGCTTTGTGATATACAGAGTTATCTGCAACATCCAAATATAATAGCTTGATGACACATGTAGCAATGAAAAGAGCAACACAACGTGTGCACAACCCTCCCTAGCCAGCCAGGTAGGGCGCAGGACAGCGACCCCCACTCACCGAATCCCCAAGATCCCCGTTGCACCCCCCTCCTCCTTTTTCCCCACCGCCTTTTTCCTCGTCTTGGCATCCCTCGAGTCCCAAATGCGCCAAAACTTGAGGTTCTCGTCACCGGCACCTGTGACGAGAACCTCTCCGTTGGGCGAGAGCGCAGAAAAGAGGACGCGCGAGTCGTGTGCATCGCGGATCTCGAACAATTTGGGTGTCGGGGTTGGCGTGGGTGTCGTCCCACGCGAACCAGAGGTGCCAGTACCGGACCCAGATCCAGATCCAGACGATGACGAGGGAGGAGGATACCCCCAGCCAATAACCCCGTTTCCTGGAAACCCATGTGTGCTCACCAATTCTTTGCGATCGATACTCCAATGCACGCCGGTGACCTGTGCGCCGGTATGGTACGTATGCAGCCTCGCGCCAGTGTTGATGTTCCAAATATGTATACACGTGTCTGACGTGCCACCACCACTTGCGAGCAAGGGGGACCACGGTGAAAAGGCAAGGGCCTTGACAGCGGCGGTGTGATTACGTTTTGTCCACTTGGGGGTACCACGCGCGGCCCCAGAACCGACGTCGCCACCGCGGCCGTCCCAAAGGTTGACGACATTGTCGTTGCCACCACTGGCGAGGACTTGACCACTGGGACTCCAACGCAAGCCACACACTTCGCCAGTGTGCCCCTGAAGGGTGGCGACGACGTGTCTTGGCACGCGGACGTCATGATGGACGATAGAGCCGTTGGAGTGGCCGGATGTCAAGATGTGTTGGAACCAACTGAGACTGGCGACCTGACCGGCACTGGTGGCGTCAGAGCTGGGGGCCATAGTACGAAGTTTTTGTGAGGCGGCGACGTCCCATAGCTCGATGGCACCAGTGCCGAGGCCGATACCGATGTAGGCGCCATCACCGCTGAAATCGAGACTGGCGACATAGGTATCGTCAGGTGCATCGCCGAGATGGGAGACGACGCCAGAGTCTGCAACCCAGAGATAGGTACTTTCGCCAAGAGCAACACCAACAACGTTGAGAGGGCTCCAAGAGACGAGGTTGAGATAAAAGTCGTCAACCATGCCTGGTGCATCAAGGACACGCTCTGGTGTTGTAGGGACGCGACGAGACTTGGCAGAGGAGGTGCCGTTAGAGGATGGGAGGGCGTCGCGGGCATAGAGGGGACGTGCAAGGTTACGTTGGGCAGAGAGAAAGGTAGAAGAGGAGGATGCAGGGGGTGGTTCGTGGTATGCGAGAACACGTTTGTTGAGGGGTACGCCTGTTGCATTGGCAAGACGGGCAGTGTGGCCTGGAGAAGCGTTGGCAGAGGGTGCGTTTGGACCTGCGAGCGCAGCATCCTCACGAGAGGTGATGAAGCGATCTGGGTGAGAAAGGGTGCGTTCGCGGGTAGATGGGGTTGAACGGGATCGTTTGAGCTCGGGGCGGTAGTCGTGGGAGACGACATCGAGACGGGACTCGACACCACCCTTTCTGATGACACCGGGTGTTGTACGTTTTACGGGGGAAGTGCGGACGATGAATGGATTGGATACATCGGCGCGTTTCTGCGGAGAGGCGAGAGAGACGGCGTTGAACTGAGCGACAATGGACGGCGTGAGGGGCGTCTTGGCATCGCTGCGAGATCGAAACCGCGCGGGCGTGTTCATTGCTGCTGCTGACAAAGAATCAATGGACCTGCTTTTTTTCAACCCAGATCCACGTGATTAGTCACGTGTACACGACGCGGGTCAGCCTCTCGTGATTCATAAAGCGCGGCTGGAAGAGACAGGGGGGCATGTCTCGACTCATCACACTCGTTTGGCTCTTGACCGCCCTCGCGATGCCCGTTGTCGACGATGGCGATGACGACGACGACTGCTGGATCACCGAGTCTGAACCTGCACCGCCGACTCGGACGCATACTAGCACCCCGACTGCGGTGATATTTGTGCCATCGACGCCGCATCCATCGCCTTCGCAGAACCCGCACGCGACGCTGCCCGTCTCGCACCACTCGGACACGCCTGTCGTGGTCGGCACGGTGTTCAGCATCGCGATCACCCTCGCCGCGATTGTATTCACGGCCCGCTTCTTCGTCCGCCGCCGCCGCCCCCGTCATCCGCCGTGGCGATGTAAGCGGCTCTCTGACGAATCATGGGTCTCGCCGGCGCTGGACGAGCAGCGGAGACTGACAACGCCGACCGATGCCGAGTTCGATGTCCCGCCGGTCCGTGTCCCGTCCCCGGTCTACATCTCTCCCTTTTCCCCATCCCCGTCCGTCTCCTCCTCCCCCTCCTCCGTCTCCCCCGCGCCGTCGACAGACCCGCTTCCATCTCCGGCACGTCTCTCCCGCCTCCTCTCCTCCACCTTTACCGACGCTCGTTTCGTTGACTCGCCCGCACGGCCCACCACGGCCCATCTCATCCAGACCGCACGCGCCTATGCTCACGCGTATCGTCCTGCGAGCACCTGCACCTCCCTCTACACGCCGCCTACCCCGTCGGTGCGTCTCGCCGGCACGCGTGCCAGAACAAGCTTTTATCCCGACGAGCGCGTCAGGGACACTGTTTCGACTGTGACGACCACGGATACCATCTCCGATCCGGTGGACGATCATCCCGTCGGAACCCCGTTGTGCCTCAAACTGCGGCTGTCCGATGCGAGCGAGCATGCCCGGTACCGGTTGCGAGAGAGAGAGCGTGAGCGTAGTAGACGAGGAAACGAGTTCAAGTTGCGAGATTCAGAGAGCGTGTTGCGCGAGATCGGGTGGTAATACTACACGATGCTTAGTCACAAACAAGGTTGTCTCTTGACCATGTCCGACGTCGCCTCGCTGCTCAGTGCCTCGCTCCTCCCCGCCTCGAGGAAACACGCGGAGAGCCAGCTCAACCAGCTCACGGCACAACCAGGCTTTCTTCCGCATCTCCTCGCACTCATCCTCGACACCGCCAAAGATCGCGCCGTTCGTCTCGCAGGTGGCATCTACCTCAAAAACATCGCAAAGCTCAGATGGGAAGAGGTCCGTGAGCCTCTCTCTCTCTCTTTCTCCCCGCTCACCAGCCCAGGATGTCGCACCCCTCCCCGACCAAGACAAGGCCACCCTTCGTGCACAGCTCGTCCCCGCCATGATCGCCCTTTCTCTCCCTGCAGACAAGAGCATCCGCGCTCAGATTGCAGAGGCCGTCGCTCTCATCGCCGAGCTCGACTTTCCCCAAAAGTGGCCCGATCTCATCGACGTGCGTCTCTTTCCTTTCCCATCCCGTCTTCTGACCCTCTCCCAGCAACTCGTTCTCTCCCTTTCCCCCTCTGATTACAACATCAACCTTGGCGTACTCGAAACAGCCCACTCCATCTTTCGCCACTGGCGTTCTCAGGTCAGATCAGACCAGCTCTACTCCGAGATCAACCTCGTCCTCGATCGCTTCATCTCCCCCTTTCTCAACCTCTTTCGCCAATCTGCCACACTCCTCCTCGCCACTCCCACTCCACCCAACCTCGACGTCGTCGCACAGGCTCAGATCTTGCTCGCCGACATCTTTTACGACTTTACCTGCCATGACCTCCCACCCGCCATCGAAGACACCCATGACGAGTTCTTCGCCCCCTCGTCGGGTTGGTTCCAGCGCTTCTTGACCTGGGATCCACCCGAGTTCCGCAAAGACGTGCGTGTCCATCGTCGTTTCCTGCCCCGTCTCACGCGTCTTCTAGTCCGATGACCCCACACCGTCCCTTTCTGCGCGTCTCAAGACCGTCATTTTCGAAATCACAGAGGTGGGTCGCGTCGCGCCACACGATCGACACGTGCTCACACGGCGAACAGCTGTACATTAAACTCTACCCCGATCAACTCGCCAAGTCACCCGCCATCGAACAATTCGTCCAGACCGTGTGGCAACTCGTCGGATCCAACAATCTTCCCAACGTGGCCGATGACAATGTACGTTCTCCATTCGTTATTACCCGACCAATCCTAACTCGGTCCCAGCTCGTCTCCCAGGCTCTGCGGTTCATCTCCACCGCGATCCGCTCAGGCTACTACAAACCCCTCTTTTCCTCGCAAGATGTCATCTCTTCCCTCGTTCAAGGCGTCGTCGTCCCCAACGTTTCCCTCCGTACCCACGATATCGACCAATTTGAAGACGATCCCCTCGAATTCATCCGTCTCGATCTCGCTCTCCCTTCCACCGGTACCGTTGCTGGCATGGGCGCAGAGGCAAGCACTCGACGGCAGGCTGCTGCTGACGTACTCCAGGCTCTTGTCGGCAGTGGCTATCGCACGGAGACGACAGAGATCGTTGGCGCGTGGATCCAAAAGGGCTTGGAGGAGTACGGCAGGGACAGGGACGCGAATTGGAGGGCCAAAGATTCCGCCGTGTATCTACTGAGTGCGATTGCAACCGAGGCGTCGACGACCCAGGTGAGTCTCCTTGTCCCTTTGTCTTCGGGGGCTAACCCGAGGCTAGCACGGTGTCACCTCCATCAATGCCCAAGTCGACGTCGTCAAGTTTTTCTCCGACCACGTGTTTCAGGATTTACAGGCTGACCAGGGGACGGTTCATCCGATCCTCCAAGTCGACGCCATCCGATTCCTCCTTACTTTTCGTAACCAGGTGCGCGTGTCCTGTCTTTCGCGATCGACGACTGACAATCCTCTGCACAGCTGACCAAAGAACAATTGCTCGCCGTACTGCCGCTTCTGATCAAACACCTCACGTCGGACAATTACGTCGCGTACACGTATGCAGCCATCACCATCGACCGAATCTTGTCCATCAAAAAGGGAGCTCAGTTGGTGTATGCACCCCCCATATCCCGTCATGCATACACTCACCCTGTCCTAGGTTCGCCCAAGCAGACGTGCACGATTTCGCAGCCAAACTATTGGATGCAGTGCTCAGAAAAATCGAAGCCGCGGGTACGCCTGAAAAAGTCGCCGAAAACGACCATTTAATGAAATGTAAGCGCGGGTCTCTTGGTCTTCAGGCCGTTGCTCACGAAGACCAGGCGCAATGCGCGTCATCGTGACCGCACGCCAGACGTTGACCCCCGTGTATCAACAAATCCTTCACCGCCTCGTTGCCATCCTCGGCACCATCTCCAAGAACCCAAGTAATCCCAACTTTGATCAGTACATTTTTGAGAGCATCTCGGCGTTGATGCGGTACGTCCGAGGACGATACGCCAGTAATGAGGCTGACCTATCCACAGGTTCATCGTACATGGCACCCCAGAGACCCTGTCGACGTTTGAGCAAGCGCTCTTTGGCCCGTTCACGTTCATTCTGCAACAGGATATCGATCGTACGTCTCGCCCTCTCCCTTTTTATGCTCACTCACCCATCCTCTCCAGAATACATTCCCTACGTCTTTCAAATCCTCGCACAAATGCTTGCTTTGCACACGACCGGGGTGCCATCTGAGTACCGCAGCTTGTTGCCATTTTTACTCACCCCTGCATGCTGGCAACAAAAGGGGAGTATTCCCGGCCTTGTTAAATTGTTGCAGGCGTTTTTGGCACGGGACGCACCAGAGATGGCGAGATCAGGTCAAATAGAGCGAGTGTTGGCGATCGTGCAACAACGATTGGTGCCCAGCAAGATCAACGACGGATGGGGATTCGAATTATTGGCCGGCGTGGTACAAAACGTGGATCCGTGCGTGTTTTTTCTTTCAGTCGTTTGCACAAGCCGACCTCTGGACAGAACGCAGCTCAAGCAATACATGCGCCCGCTGATGATGACACTCTTGACACGCATGCAAACAAGCAAGACGGACAAATATGTATACCATTTCACCTATTTCTTGTTGTTGATGACGGCGATCGACGTGGCTGGCATGGGACCCGACTATGTGCTATCGACGGTGGAAGAGATTCAACCCCAGTGCGCGTTCCGAGTCGGGCCGTGTACGCACGGGCTAACGAACCGCATGGTAGATTATGGTCGCAAATCTTGACGGGGTTCGTGGTGTCGCAGGTACCCAAGATGCCACACAAGGATCGCAAGGTGGTCGCGGTCGGGTTGGCGCGGATGTTGACAGAGAGCAGGGTGATGTTGTCTGAACCTGCTTCTCGAAGCTGGTGCGTTTGCGTATTGCTCTCTGACCGCCCGCTCTGCGCGTGCTCATGCATTCAAGGTCGGGGGTGTTTACAGCGCTCGTCAAGCTGTTTAGCGAACCTCAATATCTCGGTGGGAAGGAAGGCGATGTCACGGCGTCGGGCGGATTGACCGAGATTGACTACGAGGAGCAATCGGCGGGGTATCAAGCTGCGTATTCGCGTCTGGCGGCGTCGGAGAGCGCGCCCGTAGACCCTGTGGCATATGTACCGGACGTGAGAGCGTTTCTAGGACGCGGGTTGGGGCGAGTGGGAAAGGAGGTCTGGATGGGGTGTTCGGGTAACGAGGGGGCGAGGGTGTTTTTGGAGGGGTTGGTGAGGGATGGGTATCTGGCTGTCTAGTCTGACGTGAGGATTCAGATGCTATGTAGGAGTGCTCTATTCGTGGGTGGGTTTCGTAAAGTACATACACGTCTACATGCGATGGCGCTAGAAAGGAATGATACGGGCCCATGGTCCAGACCTCCTGTGCAGTCCCACGCTGTTGCGGGCGACGCATCGACAACGAGACACCATCACCACGAGCTTGTCCATGTTGACCCAGTCTGGACCACGCCCACTTAAGAAACCGAAAAGGATAACCAAAAGAAAAGCGAAAAAGCATGTCATTCATTTTTGAGAGCGGGAGCCAGCGTTCACACCCGCGACACGAGCGTGATCGGGGACACGTCCGAGTCCACTCCAGATAGACTTGGCGTGTGCGCAGGCGCGTGCGACCGGAGCTGTGACGGCGATGGGGTACGACACGGCGAGTCCGGGTGCGGCGTCGGACTGATCCCGAAACCGTCCACGGAGCTCGCGTCGATGCTCGGACAGGCATACTAGGGGCGCGTGAATCCCGACTCTCTCGCTCAACCCACCCACTTGGAACACACACCTCGTCATTATCGACCAACTCCCGTAGTAAGAGGCGCGAGTTGAGGCTAGCCAAGTACATCAGTGCAAAGGTCATCACCCAGAGACGATGGTGCTCACACACCCAAAAACGAGTTCAGGTAACCTGTGCGGTGAATGCGTCGATGGGGATGTTGCGCGACAAGGGGGGAAGCGCTCACAATGACTCATGAGAATGTACGGGACGAGAAACGCGCCGTTGGATGGACACACGAGAAACTGACGGGGTGTTGTGTCCGTCAGTACCTATCGACACTCCGCAACGAGGGCGTACCAATACGAGGAACACAGTCACGTCGATGCTAAGGAGTGCAAGATGAAGATGAGCTCAGAGTGGCTCTGCATGACGATTTGAAGAGCACCTTGTCAACAAACCCACGTTGACGACCAGGATGATCAGCCTCCTGATGAGACCACGTAGCCTAACCAAACTCGTCATGCTTTCCCCTCAGGGACAACAACGAACCTTACCGTCCAATCGCAGTTTTCGATTTGTGGAACAAGTACACTTGCGAGCCCGCGATGAGAAGATCACACATAATCGAGGCGAGGTAGAATATCAACGCGGAGAGCTAAGTCAACGCGTCAAGTGTGTTGGAACAATCACATAAGTCGAGGAATGATCGAGGAGATTCGACTAACGTTGGTTCCGCGCGTGATCTGCCATTCCGGGGTTGCGACACTATAGCTAAGGTGTTCATCAACAGAAGGTGAGGAGGTGCGTGAACAAACGCACGTCTCTGCCAACATAGCTTGGATAGTTGTCATGAGTATGAATTCGCGCTCGACGTCGTACGGGGCATACCTCCGCCAAAGCCTAACGCGATTGAAGTTACCCAAAGCATTCGAACACGTGGAAGCGACTTACCCAGCGCAACAAATGCCAACACGACCTAGAGAAACAAGGACTCAATCCCGTGAAGAACGCGATCGTGTGCCACTTACGATTGGAATAGTCAATAGTCGGTTGGAAAAACTCACTAGAACGCCTGGTGAAATCAAGTTCTTTGTTCGACACGGTACTCACATCTCCAAATACGATGCGCATATGTCCTAATGGAGAATGACGTCAAGATCATCTGCGGGAATCGATTTCACTTACAATTGCACCACAAATGCAATCACGGACTGGCCAGCAACATAATCAATGTCAAAAAAAAAGATAAACCTAAAAGAAGGTGCTTTACCGAAATACCCATTGATGCCTGGAGGCACCGTACTTGGAGAGTGAAAAAGATGAATACGTTGGGTTATTGTTATACACGCACCTCAAAGGACCTATGTTAGACGATGTGAGTGCATGAACCACAGAAGATGGAAAAACCTGACGATGTGACATAACTCGACATGACGAGATCCCCAGCCCAAACGATAGTATACTGGTATATTGAAGCAGATACGAGTATGATCTGGGCCGTTCCAAGAATACTGGAAACGCGATGAGTTCCTCTACAGGATAATATCCCGTTCTGGACGGTCTACCTCAGGAATGCAACCTAGCGCGCGCAGAGTGAGTCCAATAAATATTCACTAGAAAGGGGAGCGCTGACCAGGATCTTTATGTGACAATTGTCTTTGGGGAACGAGTGAAAATAGTACCATGTTTGCGCCAACGTGAGGCCATACAGCCTATCACGAGTCACTGCAAATCAGATGTCCTGTGAACATCAAACAGAATAAGAGCGTACAAACTACAGAGGACGACACCTGAGGGACGTTAGGACCATCGTTGCGAATATCATAGCTATCCACTTACCCAGGAAATGAGATGCAATCAGAGAGATGATGGGAGACATGGCGGGGAGGAAAAAGGGAGACGGCGGGAGAGGTGTTGAAGGTGGGGGAGGTCGTTGGCGATGCTACGTGCCGCGCTCTACGGAGCTGCTTCGAGGACGATAATCGAAGACTCAGCATCACCGCATCGCAGATCTCTGCAAGGAAAAAAAAAACGTGTCCACTCTGAGATGGCTTTTTTTTTTTACGATGGATACCCTGAACTTCGGTAAGCCCAAGCAAGATGATATCTCCTTGGAGTAAACTGGAAAACTCACCGCGATTGAATTGACACCGAATTCGAAGGAACGGCGAATCCGCAGCCGCCGAGTCCCATCGGGATATTCACGTAGGGCATCTTCAGAACCAACTTCGAGCCGCGACTCTTCCGATGACCAGCTCAATCAACCGTCCCAATCGGCTCGCATAATCGGCCCGGCTTCTTCCCAGGACGCGTATTTGTCCTTATTTGTAGAGCAGCAATAGGATGCAAGTGCAGTGCAACCGCCGCTGTCTCAAGACGATCCGTTTTACCTCGAAATTCCCACCGCCATTGTGGTCACACTCTGTTTAAGCCCACGAAAGTACCTACGATACCTTGGATGGTGCGTCCTCGGTGTCGTTGGAATTTTCAAAGACGAGCGAGGGATCCAGATTGCGTTGGATGGGGAGCTGGTTGACCAGGGCATCTACCATTATGTTGCGCCAGAGTCCTCGCTCACGCCGTTGACCTTGCGGTCATCAAGCAACACTCCCATGTTTCATCCGAAACAACGCGGACCTGCGACGACTTTCGTGCCCAGCTTTTAAGCCGAGATGGTTGTTGCGTGTGGTGTGGTGTTCGGGGCGGGGATACATATCATTCTGCACACGCACGAGGCGATGAGGCACGTTCACATGGTCCATCCCCAGGTATGCGAACTGAATCCAGTGTATCGCTTCAGTGGCTCCAGTGCATCATCGACAACCGACCGCACGACAAAAATATGGACTCACTCAGCATCGACGATATTGAGATCGGTATCTATGCTGAGCCTGCTATTCAAAACGGCTATTTTGGCCTTCGACGGGTCGTTGTTCTTAAAGTTTGACCGCGCTTTTCTTTAGAGGCATCACAACTAAATGTCACGTCAGACGCCAAATCCCATCCTCGAAATGACCGACGTCCCAGCTAGGCACCAGCACAATATACTAACCAGCGTCAGTTACCCAACCGACCCCCGATATATGCACCAATGGATCGTTTAGCCAAGCAAAGCTACCCTGAATTGCATCCCAAACAACAACGATGCCACTTTCTTGGACCTACAATTGCACAAGCCTGCAGACCTCTTACTGCACTATAATTATGGTGCCGCCGCGGTGAAGCAACGAGGTAAGAGTATTGGTGTTCTGGCCGAGCGTCCCAATATCCGGTTTCGTATGACTCCAGTACACGGTGCTGGGAGTGCGACTGAGAGGACAGCTACCGACTCCAGGGCGCAGGGCGTGTGGGACGAGGACGACGTCATGTTGTTTTTCTGGGTAACTCACAAGCGGCTACGGACAGACATGTTCGGAAGATGCAGGAGCGCACAGCGTACCTGGAGGATTAGAGGGCTGCAGTCACAGAAAATCCAAATATTGCATGACACAAGGTCATTGTTTTCTTCACGTGCAAAACGTCCGATGTACAGATTTTAATGATGGAAACCATGGGTTGATCTAGCAAATTAAAACCGACGCTGCTGACCAGTGGACTCCAGGGGTTTGACACTCACCGCGTTCGACACATCTCCCCCGAAGCTTAACACGAGGACTGAATGTTCTCAAAGCATTTGAAGCAGGTGGATGCGTACGCGCGTATATTTTTTCCTGGTCAGTGTAGTCTGTGACCTGTCGCAGCAGTGTCGCAGCGCCGATGGTATTTGAAGCAACTTGCAAGTGAGTTTGGATTTGCCGACGACTTTGGCTCAACTTCAACCCTCTGATCAGGTCGTACGGCTTCTTCTCGATATGTACGTTTTATTCGTTGTACAGATCGTTTCAAGTTACGGTTTCAAATCATACCATATTTTCAGCTCGTCCGAGTCGTACATTCACCTAGAGGGCGTGGATACTAGTAGTTCTTACACGGTATTTGAAATAAATAGAGAGAATTGCTTGAATAATCACAGCACCTAAAATACACCATGTCAAAGCTGATCGATGTCAGCCATGATCACTGCGAGAGCGCAGCCAAGCGGGCTTCCTCTTCCTCTTTCTTCTTCCTTGCATATTCTGCGTTGACGTTTGCAAATGGATCAACTTTTGTGTACTCCTGAATATCATGGTCAGAAGTTGAAAAATAAGGATATGAAATCAAACTTACGGGATCAAGAGGATCTTCTTCACCATCCTCGTCAAGCGGCTCCCAAGACGGGATTTCATAGTACCATCTATATTGATGCGTGATTATCATTCAACTGGCGCGTCCACATAGATACAAAGGATTAGTATACTGACAACTCGTCACCCTCTGGCTCAGGTCGAATCTTGTCCCGGAAGAATCTCCTGATTCGTTTGATGGGACGTTGCAGAGTGTAGAAAGGCGTGAATGTATGTTTTCCCGTTTCGTCGCATCCTTCGCGGAAAAGACCATTCGGAGCATCGAACCACCAAGTGAAAGCACCACTGGCATCTGCGGTGGTGTCGGGGGCACTAGCGGTCGGTGTTTTGGGTACAAGAGCGATAGAGACGGTGTTTCCCGGCATTTTTTTGCCTGCTGTATGAGTGAACCATATCAACACCATGCACGCTTTAGTAGAGCAAAAATATAAACGTACTTCTCTCTGAGAGGTACATGGAATACGCAGGACACACATAGATGCTTGTGACGAGGGCCTTCTCGACCAGCTTGTCGACTTTGTAGAGTGGTTCAAGTACCACATTGGGCGGAATGGAAATTTGGCGAGGTTTGTGCATGATGAGGATGGCATCTCGCCTGTCGCCGTGCTCAAATACCCATTTTCCTTTAATGGGTGCATTGGCGATACCAGGGATGCCTCTGCGGTTGTGTGTACATGGCCAGGCCCGCGGTAATGTGATCGCCACTTACACTTCCTTGTCAACCTCACTACGCTTAGCTCCGCGCGTGTTGACGATCAGATCGTCCTCAACTGGACCTTCCTGTGGGAGGAAGTCAGACATCTTGATCCCGGCGTCGTGCTTGTCCAACTCGTGCTGAAATTCTGGGTCGTAGATGTTGCCTTCCACCTGCAACACTCCCGTCTCCTTGTCAAGTAACCCATATGTGCCAATCTACCGATCAAATTCAGTCTCTTAAAATCTCATAGAAATCAGAGTGAAACAAACTTTGACCGGGTGTTGCGGATCCCAGTTAACATACTTGTTTGAAGCTTGGCGGATAAGATCAATGTATTTGCGATGCAAGTAGGAGGTCATGGTGAAGTAGCCCAGTCACGAAGATGAGGGCGCTAGTGCGTTCTGGTCAAGAGAAGATGCGGTATCATACAGCTTTCTTTATATACGTACTAATGCTGTACATATAACGTAATGGCACAGGACCTGCGAATTGGGCACAATATTGATGAAAGTGCCATTGAAACATTTTTAAATCGTGATAATGGCATCACGTTCACTCTGAACTCACAAACATCGGTTTACCGTGTATGGTTCACCAAAGATCGCGGCACATTGGCATACAGACAAAGTGTATTGGTCGCTAGATAGCCTACTAGTAAGAGAAGCGCCGTCACGGTAACAAGGCGGCCGAAACTGTACTAGAGAGCAGCACAGCTTTGTGAAGGTGAATATCAGATTAATGGCTAACGTGAATCGTATTGTTGTCCACTGGCACTGGCAACTTGAAGCTGATCATCATAACTCGTAGCATGCATAATTATTAGCTCCGAACAGATCATAGTTCTTGTTGCAGCCGGGACAGCTGATAACCTATGGTTCAATAAATCTCGCTCCTAACTGTTGTGTATTGCGCAATTCAGGCAGTAACACTAATCGTCAATGCATCCGAAACTCACTGATCATATTATACTGTGTTACTGCGGCCCTCAAATCTTCCAGGTACGTCGTGCGTTCCTGTTCCTTCTGAGCATGCCTTTCCATCGCCACCTTCGGGTTACCCCAGAAAGATAACATGATGTCATTCTCACCAGCTGTCCTGCCCCTCGAAGTCTGCACCTACCCTCTCAGTCGCACTGCTGGCATCTTGTTCCCTTTGACGCATAGCAACAGTCTCCTTGTCGACAGAATCATGCTCAGCTCTCATTGACGCCTGGAGGTACAGACGGGTGAGGCATACTGGCGCGATTGGTCAGAACACTGGCATTTTTTCCCCATTGCTTCACGGCTGCAGCACCATAATTGTAGTGCAATAAAATGTCTGCAGGCTTCGGCAAGTTATGGTCCATGAAAGTGGCATCGTTGTTGTTTGGGATTCGATCCAGGATATATCTGTCTGTGTGGACGATCCATTGAAGCGTATATCGGGAGTTGGTTGGGTAACTGACGTTTGTTGGCATATTGCGCTGGTGCCTAGCTGGGATGTCAGTGGTTTCAAGGATGGGATTCAGCGTCTGACATGATGTTGGTTTGTGATCCCTCTGAAGAAAAGTGAGGACAAACTTTGAGAATGACAACTTTTCGTGGTTCAAAGTAGAATTCATGAGTAGTAATGTCAGCGTAGATGCCGTTCCGAATATCGTTGATACTGAGCGAGTCGAGATCTTCGTCATGTGGCCGGTTGTCGATGATACAATGGAGCCACTGCCAGAGCAATGTATCAGGTTTAGCTCGCATCCAAGGGAAATATATTGTGAACATGCCTCATCTCCCCGTTCGTGTGGGATGATATGGATCCCCACCCCAAATACACTGGTCCACACGCACCAACCATCACGTCTTAATAGCCTTGCGGAAAAGTCGTTGGGGATTCGCGTAGCTGGGGACGGAGCTTGCGATCGTTGGTTAATTACCTCAAGATCAACGGCGTGGGAGAGGACATTGTGATCTGGCACAGCGTAATGGTAAACGCCCTGGTCGAGCAGCTCCCCGCTCAACGAGATCTCGATCCCTTGCTCATCTTTCAAAATTCCAACAACACCGAGGGCGCACCATCCAAGGTATCGAAGGTACTTTCGTGGGTTTAAGCAGAGTGTGGCCACAATGGTGGTGGGAATTTCGAGGTAAAACGGATTTTCTGAAGACAATAAAACGAGGTGAACAAAGCCCGGTGGTGGTTGGGAAGACATGTATAATTACATCATAGGCCCCTAAACGTACGGGCCCAGCAAACCGAGAATGGCGCGCGACTACCACAAACCCAAAGGACCACCAGATCTTGCGCAGCGTGGACAAGCCCACCAGAGGCACCAATAGGCAGAGCAGCCATGCTTCCGATTAGAGAGGTCGAGAACATCATCTAAATAATGGGTAGAAAAAGCGGCAAAGAGGTGCCAGTGGTCAAGTGATTTGAGCCAACTAACCAAGGATGCTACAACCGATGTTCCCCCCAGCGAAGATAAGCGGTGACGACTACGACGAGGATGTTGATCAATGAATCACACCCCAACTGCCAGCACTTCGAGATCAACACAGGCGTCAACGTTCGAGGGTCACGATTCGGGGCGTTGCTCGACACCCGCTAATCCTAACTCCTGACGTACCCAACGACGCAACGACGTAGCTCGTGGGGCAGCGAGATAATTGGTCGACGACCGACCGCGCGGACGCAGACAGGTCGTCCTGAGACCACCGGGAGGACCCACGATTCCATGCACAGTAATCGTCGACAACGTCAAGCGGTCGAGCATGACAATTAAAGAGACTGGGGATCCTTCTGTATGTCGTAATCTGTGAAATCCGTGACTCTATCCACTATTTTGTATTGCGCGTCCGAAGGGCTTATAGCATGGTGATATGCAATTACATGGTGTTTAGTGATATCGATAGATTCTGCCGCAGTCAAAACACTCCGTCCATTGCTCCGCGCATGGCAAAATTCGGGTCAAGTGCACCAGATACACTTTGCAACCAGTCGTCATCCACGAGTCTCCGTGTATATGCATCGCGGTAAGCTTGCCGAAAACTGGCGTCGTGTGACACCGAATATTGAGGGTCATTGTCAAATGGCCTGGGTACGACATGGGATGGTCTCCGCGCACACTAGTACTATTTTGACCCAGAGACGACGCGCTCTCCATCGGGCGAACCCGACGGATAGGACATAAGAAGTGTGTCAGGTGATGGGTCTAACCACGGCAGATCCTGTCTCGGCATCCCAAATTCGTACCGTGTTGTCCCAAGAGCCAGATACGACACGCCTTCCATCAGGTGAAAACACGACTAATGCGACTCTATCAGTGTCCGTTGAAGGGCCCAGCCACGACTGAACCTGTCTTGGCATCCCAAATTCGCACTGTGCTGTCATAAGACCCAGAGACGACGCATTTTCCATCAGGTGAAAACCCAACCGATGCAACCGAAGAAGTGTGTCCATTGAAGTCCCCAGCTATGATAGCCCTATCTCGGCATCCCAAATCCGCACTGTTTCGTCTCCGAGACCCGAAGATAACGCGCCTTCCATCAGGCAAAAAACCCGACAGATGCGACAAAGAAGTGCGTCCGGTGAAGGGCCCAGCCACGACAGAACCTGCCTCGGTATCCCAAATTCATACCGTGTTGTCCCAAGACCCGGAGATGACGCGCTTTCCGCCGGGTAAAAACCCGACTGATGTGACTGAATCATTGTGTCCGTTGAAGGGCCCAACCATGACAGATCCTGTCTTGATATCCCAAATTCGCACCGTGCTGTTCCAAGACCCTGAGATGACACGCTTCCATCAGGTGAAAATCCAACTGACGTGACCCATTCAGCGTGTCCCTCGAAGGGCCTAGCGACGACAGTGCCTGTCTCAGCGTCCCAGATGCGCACCGTGTTGTCGTCAGACCCGGAGACGAGACGCTTTCCATCAGGTGAAAACCCGACTGGTGTGACTAAATCAGCGTGACCCTCGAATGGCCCGGCTACGACGGATCCTATCTTGGCATCCAAAATTGGCATCGTGTTGTCGCGAGACCCGGAGACGACGCGTTTTCTGTCAGGTGAAAATCTGATTGATGTGGCTTCAAAAGTGTGACCTCGAAGAGCACAGTTGTGACAGATCCTGTCTCAGTATCCGAAATTCGCACTGCTGTCGGAACACCCGGAGACGACGCGCATTCCGTCAGGTAAAAATCCAACTGATTCGACCACAGCAGTGTGCCCTCCTATAACGCTCTGCAATGACGGCGTGGTAGCAACACCCCCGTTTTTCGTCCCAACTATATCCCTGAGTTTGTAACCATAGGACGCTAGTCGGTTCCCGAAAGGGGTTGGTAAACGTTTAGCAGGTATATATACCAGCCAAAAAAGAGTGGGGTTAGGATACCACGTCACCTCGAACACTACCTCGTTGAGTTTTGGAAGTCACCCCGTCGAAACTTTAAAATTGAACAACACTTGGCGCACGTTTGATTATTTGAACCGCGTGCTCGAAGGCACGACAACGCTAAACAACTTGAAGACAAAATTCGAGGCCGAGTCAAAAGGCATGTTGTGTGTGGGAGCGTGGTCGCAACCGTCGCATTGACACATGAGTTGATCCTATAACCATCATTTCAGAGGTGAGACTTGGAGAGCAGTCCTGACGAGGCCACACTCATCGCCAGTGCAGAGTTGCTGTATCAGTTCCATGTGCGTGACCGTCCTTGTTTATTCTTTTCTCATCGACCAGTATAGATTCAGAAACCCAAATCGGTGTTTGTCAACGCCCGTGGACAGTCGTTCAAGTACAAGATCTTGACGTGCTGCGAGTTCAACTCGACACGGAAGTGAGTCGTTAACTGAGCTTGAACACTGCCGAGACCTGCGAGCTACCTCGATTGGTCGGCTCTTCTTCCTTTGCATGGCCCCGTACGTCGACACTGTAACAGGAATCACCGTAACAATCTCCCAAAAATACACCAATTTGAGCGCAAAAGAGCGCGCAGCGCAGCCGCAATATTGGGGGTAACTTGAAGATGTAAAGGGGGCGTTGGTCTGTCCGTCGTCGTTTTCTTATACTTTATACCTTCGCGTGCCCTCGCTTCGGCCGTTCGGACCACATTATGGTGCAACTTAGATAAATTGTGCGAAAGTCTCCAATATCCAGCAACCTCCCTCAGGCTACCATCGGCCTAGTTGATAATATAGTTTTGAAGTTTAAAATCAATCAATTCGATCTGGCTTCGAGCCGCCACAGGGGAATACATGGGAATACAGACCTCGTTTTCCGGGCTGTTTTCGATACCGTTTCGACTTTTTTTTTGTGGGACAAGTGATATATTTGTGTAGCAACAGACAAGCCTAGTTCTACCCAAAACACTGGCGGAAAGTTTGACCAAACAGTCCGGTCCGAGGAAAAAATGTCCTTATGCACACCCTATGATGTTAGGGGGTGTGGGACTTCGTGACCCGCCCGGTATCCCCGTTGAATACCGGGGGCGGGGGGCGAGGTTATACCCACTAAAACCTCTAGTTTCGTTACCCAGTTGGTTGGTGGGTCATGAGTAGAGTTAAGGAGTGGTCTCCATCTGGTCCACTCTGGCCGTTCAGCTGGGTTCGCGTTCTGACTTTGCCATCCTTCGGTCTGTGTCGATCCATGAGTTGATGCGTTCGGACCATCGAAGGCGGGTTGAGTGTTGGGAGTGGTGTGATCCTTGCATTACTCGTTGCAGCGAAGGGTCCATATCATGATTCGGAGGAGGCGTAGACGGCCAATTTCTTAGGTAGGGAGGGGATCATTTTTGGTGGCATTGTGTTTGAGGGATGCGCAGCCAAGTATTTTGCCTAGGGTTGGTTGGGACCAGGCTTCTCGGTTATGTGGCCAGGTGTCGTGAACTAGTTGCCAGATCGTTTGTCTTTCAGTACTGGAGCAGTCGGTTAGTATGTGTTCTAGGGTTTCTATTTGGTCGCTACACTGGGTACATCGCTCTCGGTGTTCGAAGGTAGGGATTTTGGACCAGAAGATGCCTATTTGTTGGGGGCCATTCATTGCCTTATATACGAAGGATTGTATGGGTCTGCGTATGTCAGGGTTACGTGTGTTTCCAGATGGTTTGATTGGTTTCGAGGGAGTTGGTAACTTCTTGAATGGCATACTTTGCAATATGTAGGTTGGTGAGGTCGGGGCAGGTCTTGGACTTGATTAGTCGATATGCAGTAGCCTGCAAGTTTGGCGCCAGAGGTTTGGATGTTTGGTGGGATATCTATAATATTGATGATATCAATTTGTGGTTTGCTCGTTCCTATGCGGGCGAATTCGTCTGCCGCTTCGTTTCCTTCACTTCCGTTGTGACCTTATCGTTTCGACTTCCTTGTCAGCACTTGGGCGAATGCCAACAACAGCTTGACAACGACCGTCAACGTTTTAACTTCGCCTTCCCCCGTGACTTTCCCGTCATTTTCAGCCTTTTTTCACCGTTGGTCACTGGAGATTTAACCAAAGTTTAAGATATCTGTCCCGGCACACGTAGATTCCAGTGGAAACCGGGTTTAGTACTGACAGTGATGGGCTGGGCTTTAGCTTGATACAGATCAGGAGGAACATTTCTTTGAACTCCGCCAATGATGCCGGTCATGCCGGTGTTAAAGCAAGTTGCTTGTCAAGCTCACTGTGACCCAGCTCGACCGTAACGAAGGTGAAAACGGCCGGAAAACAAGGGTCTGCGGCTCAGTCTTCCAGACCTGCAGTTTCCCGGCCCAGGAACAGGCACCGGTGGAGCAAGTTTCAAATTCTTGAAACTCAACTCGAAACGTCACTGCGTTATTGAAGCAAGTAACTGTGGCATGCATCAATGCATTCTTCTCAGTACACGGGAACAATAGTTACACGATAACCGGATGATAGGAAAGGGCTTTTTTCTCTGCATTCCAGCAGGAGGGCGTGTACCGCATCATAGAGTCATGCGTGACCGCACTCGCACGCAATCGAGGTGTGTCTAGTCGAAAATTCATGGCCGTTACTTATATGTGATTCCTTGCTACTGACAGCGGCAATAATGCCCCGGCTTGACTAATGCATGATGCATAATACTACGGGCCGCATAATTTCGTCTTGGCGGTCTCTATCATACACTCATACACGACGAGCGTTTCAAAGGGAAGCATATAACATGGAAGACTATTTAGTTCCCGCACTAGATTCCATCCATCCATCCTCCAACGATACCCTTCTGTCATTATCTTTCTCCTCTGATGATGTCAAGTCCACCGGAGTCAGAACCACCTTTCTCCTTGGTTGGTGCACAACCCGATAAATCCACTCACGAGGAGATTCAGACATCACCTCATGTCTTTACTGCAAACTCCCATGAACCATTGAATATCGAGTCTCTGGTGGAGGGTTTTGTCAGACAGTAGGTATCCTTCGCTCTTGTGTCATCACATTCAGGATATTTAATATCATATGCATTGGTGATAGGTCTGGCGAAGATGACAGCCAGGTGCGCAAGCTAGGCGTTATGTTTAGAGAACTACGCGTCGTAGGGCTCGGCGTTAATGCTGGCATCCAACACAATCTGTTATCGCTATTTTACCCGCGGTCCATAACGAGGTACATCAACACCTTGCGTCATCCTCCACTTCGTGAAATTATCTCCGGCTTCGAGGGTGTCGTTTACCCGGGGGAGATGCTCCGTAAGTGTTCCCGATCCGCTGGCCTCGCCTGTGTTACCCACAAGAATTACCATAGTCGTGTTGGGTCGTCCGGGTTCTGGATGTAGCACCTTTCTGAAAACACTCGCCAATCATCGCACTGACTACCATTCCATTCTTGGTGATGTCTTTTATGACTCGTTTATCTCTGGTGAGATCGAGAAGCTGTACCGTGGTGATGTCGTATACTGCCCCGAGGATGACGCACATTTTCCAACGCTCACCGTGGGTGAAACACTGGAATTTGCCTCTACGATGAGGGCCCCGAGCCGCCGACCAGGCAACCAGACAAGAAGAGCTTATGCCTTACATACCACAGAACTCCTCATGCGCATCTTTGGGCTCGATCATGCCAAGAATACAGTTGTTGGCAATGCATCTCTCAGAGGTATCTCGGGTGGGGAGAAGAAGAGGGTGTCGATTGCAGAGGCAATGTCTGCGCGGGGCAAGCTTGTTTGTTGGGACAAGTACGTGTGGTTGACTTTTACACAAAACGTTTCCGATCTTAATTTATTAGTTCGACCCGGGGTTTGGATTCGTCAACAGCGCTCGAGTTCATCCAGGGACTTCGTGTTGCGACGGATACTGCCAAGGTGACCACTGTCGTTTCTATTTACCAAGCCGGGGAACAGCTCTTTAATTTGTTCGACAAAGTATGTCTCATCTACGAGGGAAAGATGGCATACTTTGGGCCAGCAAAAGATGCAAAACAGTATTTCATGGACATGGGGTATGAGCCACAGAACAGGCAGACGACCCCAGACTTTTTAGTAGCGAGTACGTCTCGAGGACAGTGTTGAAACGTGTGTTGTATGTTGACCATTATCCATGCAGCGACAGATTCCAATGCCAGGATGATCCGTCCTCGATTTCAGTCTGTGGTGCCGCGCACAGCAGAAGAAATGGCTTCCTATTTTAGGGCATCCACTTATGGCCAGTCGAATCGGTCATCAATCGATTCGTACCACAACCTATATGTAAACAAGCCCGACCTGAAGATTGCCTACGACATGAGTGCCGCAAGCGAACGCACACGCCATGCTCCAAACAGTCAGTCATACATACTCTCGATACCTTTGCAGGTTCAGGCTGTGATGCGTCGACGATGGCAAATATTGAAAGGAGATCGAGCTACGCAGGGTGTTCAATTAGGGTGCGTGTTGCCTCATCTTGATATCTGTCTTGAAAATTGATCTTGTCACATTCAACTAGATCATTGATTTTCCAGGCTATCTTTATGGGTACTGTGTTCCTCAAAACTCCCGAGAACACGAGTGGATATTTTTCGCGGGGTAGTCTTATATTCTTGTATGAATTTTCTGTGATGATCGGATGCCAAGGCACTCAATTTTCGTTTTTGGCAGCGCCTTGTTCTGTGGTTCTATCACGACCATGTCTGAAATTCCGGGTCTTTTTTCTCAACGCTTAATCGTGCTCCGTCACCGAAATGGAGCTTTATATTACTCGTTCATCGACAGTCTAGCTCATATGATTGTCGACATTCCAATCACTTTCGTTTCACTCGGCGCCATGTCGATTATTCTCTACTTATTAGTCGGTCTGCAAAGGACGGCAGAGCAGTTCCTGTGCGTTATTTTCTTTTAGCTTACAGCTTGCTCACGATTTTTACAGAACGTTTTTCTTGTTCATCTTTACCGTGACGCTTGTCATGAAAATCTGCTTTAGAAGTGTTGCAGCTTTTTCCTCAAGCGAATCGACTGCGCTCGCGATGGGTGGAATGATCATCATGCCGCTGATTATGTACACTGGTTATGCTATCCCCCCAACTGACATTGTCGCATGGTTGAGGTGGATTACATACATAAATGTGCGTGCGAGGACGTGGTTTCACTGTGCAATTTGCTCATGTTGCACTTCATCTGCTTTTCCACAGCCTCTCCGCTATGCGTTTGAATCATTGATGGTCAACGAGTTTCATACCCTCAATGGAACGTGTACGACACTCGTTCCATCAGGACCGGGATACGAGAATGTATCACTCGCAAATCAAGTATGTACCACCGTCGGATCTGAGCCTGGCATGACGACCGTGTCTGGAGCCGCATACGCATATCGATCTTTCGGCTACTCGTATTCGCACCTCTGGAGGGTATGTGGCTAATCGTTGCAATTTCGGGTACGTGAAGTAATGTTTAGCTGTCATGCAGAACTTTGGAATCCTGGGGATTTTCGCTTTCGGCTTCCTAGCAATGCTACTCTTCTTTGCTCAATGCAACAGGCGAATCACGCGGGATACGAAAGTGACACTGTACAAGGAGGGGGCTGATCATATATTCCCCCACCAAGTCCAAGATGAAGAAACAGTCACATCAGGCGATCCTCACGACAAGGGCGACACATCGGACACCGGGAACAAGACAGTTCTCAAATCTGAGAAATTGGAGTGTACCGATACATTTTCATGGAAGGATATCGAGTATGAGATCCCTATTTCTCCACGGGAGATGCGTAAGCTGCTTGATGGTGTCTCTGGCTATGTTTCCCCTGGAAATTTGACGGCCTTGATGGGAGAGTCGGGCACGGGCAAGGTATGGACCCAGGCTGTTCCCTTGAACAGCAGACTCTGTGCTGATCGTCGCATGGTTTGATATCGCATGGTTTGATAGACGACGTTGTTGAATGTCCTCGCTCAACACACTTCGATCGGTGTTGTGCGCGGTGACTCTTTGTTGAACGGACACCCCCTTCCCGCAAACTTTCAGACTCAGACGGGGTACGTTCAACAAATGGACAATCACATCCCAGAGTCAACAATCCGCGAAGCCATGTTGTTCTCTGCGAGACTTCGACAACCCTCATCCGTTCCAGTGGCCGAGCAAGAAGCCCAGTACGTTGTCGCTAGCACCGCATACATCCCGCTTCTAAATGACCTGCCGTCCGTTACCAGCGTTGGGATGTGTCTGAAGATGTGTGGCCTGGAAGCCTATGCAGATGCCATTGTTGGCTCGCTTGATACTGAGCACAGGAAACGCACCAGCATCGCCGTTGAGCTCGCTGCCAAAGTAAATTTCTGAACACTTGCATTCACGTTCCGTTTCGCTGACGAGGTGTGAACTAGCCAAAACTGCTGCTTTTTCTCGATGAACCCACTTCCGGTCTCGACTCCCAGTCCGCCTGGGCTATTGTGATGTTTCTTCGTCAGCTCGCTGACAATGGGCAAGCTATCATTTGCACGTAAGTCCTATTAGTGAGCATTGAGTTGGTTTTAGTTCATAACGAGTGGGTGCGCGTAGAATCCATCAGCCCTCTGGTGAACTATTCCAGGTTTTTGATCGATTGCTGTTGCTTCGCAAAGGTGGGCAAACAGTGTACTTTGGCGATATAGGGGAGAAGTCAATGAAGGTGACCAAATACTTCGAACGAAATGGAGCGCCTCGCTGTGCTGAAGATGCAAACCCGTGAGTGTTATCGATTCTAACGATTCATTCCTACCTGAACGTACGGGTATCACTACATAGAGCCGAATATATGTTGGACGTCATCGGGGCTGGTGCGACTGCGATGTGTTCTACCGACTGGAATCAGATCTGGAAAGAATCCCCCGAAGCAGCGGAACTGGACCAAGAGCTCAAACGCATTCACGAAGGGGGAGAGTCAAGTCCTGTCGCAAGCGCGGGGACCCATTTCGAGTTTGCGAGCTCTTGGACGAAGCAGCTCACTCTACTTTCTCGCCGTGGTTTCGTCTGTTACTGGCGAAATCCGACGTATGTTTATTCAAAATTGATCGTTTGCATTATTTCCGGGTTGGTCATTGGATTCACATTTTGGGGGTCAACGAATTCTCTGCAGGGCCTTCAGGACAAACTTTTTGTGCGTACCTTCCGCATGACATCCTGAACGTGAGGCATTGACTAATTTCTCTTGACACAAGTCGACATACATGACATTGGCGTTCACTCTATCGTTGGGAAACCAATTGCAAGGCAGATTTATCGACAGTCGAACCGTCTACGAGGTTCGAGAGTTGAGGACATTCAGCTGGTCAGCATTCCTCGTGTCCCAGGCTCTGATCGAGATACCGTTGAACATCCTTGGCTCGTCCTTGCTCTTTTTTTGTTGGTACTGGTCCTCTGGCTTCGACACTTCGCGTGCCGGCTTTTCGTACCTCTTGGTCTGCATCATATACACGATGTACTTCACTATCTTCGCACAGACTATCGCGGTGATCTCTCCCACTGTGGTCATTGCAACCACGTTGCTCAGTTCCTTGTTCTCATTCGTCCTCATCTTGTACGTATTGCCTTCTCCCCGCGAGGTGTCTCGGTTGCGATGATGGATTAATGTGGTGACTCACAGCACTGGAGTTTTACAACGGTACTCGGAACTGGGATGGTGGAAATGGATGTACTACCTCTCCCCCTTTACATACGTCACTGAGGGTTTCTTTGGTCAAGGGAAGCCTTTGCATCTCTCTCCCCGATGACAAACTGACGTCCCTCCGCAGCCATTGGAAATCAACTAGTTACCTGCGCGACTACAGAGTTCGCCACGATCAAACCACCCTCAGGAATGAAATGTAGTACATACATGGATCCTTACATCTCTTTTGCAGGCGGTTACCTTACCAACCCGAATGCAACCGCTGGTTGTGTATTTTGTGCGTTCCGGACGACGGACGAGTATTTGCAGTCGAGCTTCCATATATCGTATGGAAACCGCTGGAGGGACTTGGGTATCATTCTCGGGGTGACTGTGGTCAACGTGCGTCTTTTTATGTGTGCTCTGGTGAGAGACTGACATAGGCCGGTAATAGGTGTTCTTGCTGTTCGCCGGGATGTACTTTTTCCGCGTGCGAAAGGGCATGGGGTCTTTGTTGTCAGGTTCCAAGTGCCGTCCAAGCGCAAAGGGGACATAGATATTGCAATAATTCATTTTCGTTGGACCGTTTCAACATGATAAGGTTCTGATTCCCTCACTCTTTACTCTCACACCGTATCCTGTTCCTAATCTGAAGAGGTCCGGTCCTTTCGTACACTTTGTTTTCTAATGAGCAAGCAACTCGACAGTTACTAGTTAGTCGTTTATCGATCGTGATATTTCGGCATCAATAGCATACATCATGGTTTATGAAGCCAGAAAGCTAGGTCAAGTAAATATCACCAACGCACAATAACAAGGTATGATCCACGATAGGAATTCAATAAAGATATCTGGATAGTTATCGCATCTGCTGAGCGACCTGCATCACTCGCGCGATACAATCCACTGTCGATGTCGCTGCCAACTTCCCGCTTCCATGAGCACGAGCGCCTTGAGTTTGTCCATGTCGAACGGCAATCGTGGATCTGCTTGCAAAGCCCCAACAACGTATGATCTGCACCAATCAAGCACGACGAATGAGCAACGACAGGAAGAATGGAGCATCCAGCCACAGGGAATCGGAGATAGAATGATAAGACACCCACATGACCGTGCTCTCTTTGAGCGGCTCGATTCTGCCGCCTGTCCGGAGTTTCATGCATATTTGATCGAGTGGCATCTTGTCCAGGTGCCATAATTTGTACGCACGGAGTTGTTGTGGTCGAGGCGGCTCGGGTATACAGTAGTCTGGAACGGGCAGTCTTGTTGGTCGATTGACACTTTGCGCAGGCATAGGAAGGGTTGGTTTGAGTGGGCGTGGGTTGACTTGACATGAATATGTCGACACATCGAGTGTCTTTCCACCTCTGTCGGCAATTTGCTGCAGTTTGTCATATACCATGAGTGCGCAATGGCAGTCATTCGCAGCGTCTGAGAGACACATACAACCGAAAAAAGGGGGGAAAGAGGAAAAATAAAGCATGTCAATGACTCGGACATTGCAAGTCAGGTGACGTCTTACATTCAACCATACCAGGCGAGAGGGGGGCCTCCCAGTTCGAGGTGCGCACTTTACCTTTGAGAAGGGTCCTGCCGAGGTACATGGCGACCATCTTGGCAAGGCTGACAATTTCTCGATTGTAAATAGAACTAAATTGGTCATCTGCCTTGGTGGCAAAGGCGCCAAGTTCCACGAGCCGCTTTGCTTGAATTCCAAAATCGCGGTATAGTTTCTCGCCATCGTCTGACAGATGTTGTGAGAGTGAGCCGTCAGCTCGTCAAGGAACGCACTGAGGATGTTGGCACCGGTTTTCACGATGTCTGGAGATTCAATGACCTCCTGTTTGTGTATCAGAAACCTTGAAGACGGCATCATGGAGGCATGCGACGACAAACCAAAACCTTCCTGGGGAACTCTGTCACCGAAAATTAGTAGGAGATGGGGCCGACGCAGAAATCGAACCCGACACATGCTTTTCATACTACTAACTTGAATAAGCAATATTGTTTGATTGTCGCATAGTTGTACTAAGGCTGTTCGCCTCTCTTGTGCACCGGGATGCCACATGACGCGCCACTCGAGGTCGAAACCTAGTGGGCTATTAAAAAAGCTCAGCCCGGAGTGCCACATATAGGATGATGCCTCACCCTTCCAGGGTCTGTACGAGACTGTCTGCTTCGCTTTCAGACTTTGTATACACTACGGCCGGCGTGTTTTTGTATTCCATGAAAGAGTATACTGGAAGCGACGGTTCTTCTTCGTCGACTTTGCTTGAGCTGTTTTGTGTGGATGAAGTCGACGATGTGTTTCTCGTGAGTTGTGATGGCTCATGAGACGTGTCGACATGGCGTTTCTGTCGAATCCGAACCTGGTCATGATGATAATTATCTGGCAGAGTTGACTCGCTAGACAAGGGCTCATTGGTCTCGATTTCTGTTTTTGAGATTGTGTACTTACTGAGCAGGTATCGTTGGGAGAGCTCTTGGTTGATGTGTCTCAACATTTGTATAGTGAGCCGTCGTGGGATTTGGCAGGCTTAATGTGCGCTTTATTCCTTCTTGGCCACCAGAAGCGACAACCTTTGTCGAAAAGTCGTTCAAGAAGGATGAGTGGACTCTGCAGAGGTGTGATGTTTGGTTGATAAAGTGCCTCATCACAACACGTACTCGTTGGCAGTGCGAGAGCTTGTTGGAGGTGTTTGTTTGACCGGATTTGTGGACGCGTTGACACGGTCGTCATCAAGAATTTCAATGGACCACTCAGTACCGTCGTCGTCGGTGACTGTTGTCCTCATTCCTATGCGCTTTGCGTGAAAGCCTGAGTATGCAAAGATTGACCGTCACGCGTCGAACCAAGCTGAACGCGATCGGATGCTATCACGTGATCGCGGTGGGTTGCCCACATGATGAATATCCGACTCTAGGTATATTTTCAGGCTTGGGTGTCTTTTTTTTTCTTTCAAATCGCTTTAGACCTGTCGCGGCAGTCTAGCCGAGCAGGTAGTAGACACTTGGCGGCCGCCAACACAATAGACCGCTATTCGGCCTTTGAGTGGCGAAACTGGGCGAGCTCGCCCGACATAAGCATCTGGCAGATATTATCTCCAAGTTCAGTCATAACTATAACAGGGCACACTCGAAGATAAGTGATAAATACTCTTGTTCTTTCAATTTTAGGCAAAAAAAAACACTGGTATCAGGCGCATTATGATAAAATTCACAAATCTCTCTCAGGCCAACGTGACAACGTCTCCCACTCCCCAGATCGCGAAGACGCCCAATTGTCGTCCCATTCTTCTACCCCTCAATCGAAAAGTTATTTTCTGCGGGCTTCCTCTTTCATGCCAAAAGAAGGCGCAAACTTCACATCTGTACGAGTAGATGTAGATTCTGCTTCGCGCTCAGAAACGACGCATTTGCTCCCGGTGATGTCTCGCCCCGACTCAGAGCATCACCGTTTGCGGGAAAGCAGTGATTCGTCCATATTTTGGAACGAGGTCAAACTGCTCGCCCAATATGCTCTTCCAGTGTTTGGGTTCGTTTCCGCTTCTCAGCCTCTCGCTAAACCAAATGTTGCAAGGACGCACATATTCGAGCATAGTATCTTCATATCTTCAGTGATTTCAATTGGGCATATATCCACCATCGTTCTTGCCGCCTCTTCGCTCGGCTTCCTGACTGCTAATGTCACTGGAGTTATTCAGGGCATATCTGGCGCCTTGGACACTATCTTGCCGAGTGCATGGACTTCAGATAAGCCACAACTCGTTGGATTATGGACTCAACGCATGGGTATGTATTGTGACCAAACTGTAGTGGTGCTTATCTTCGAGGTCAGCTGTCCTCCAAATTATCGTGTTGGTCGTGAGTGTTGCATGCGTTATGACAGCCAGGAGTATCGTGGTCATAAAAGCACCGTCAGTCCATTTATATGATTTGGTTCAGCGGCGAGGCCCTCCTTTTGGCGTCGAGACAAGATCCGGAGATCTCGAAATATGCCTGTCTTTATTTGAAGTGGGCCTCTTTAAGTCTTCCGGCGTACTCCTTCAATTGCATTTCTCGGTCAGCCTTGCCTCTCTTCGCTTGTGTATCATGTTGACGGCCTCCTAGCCGATATTTCCAAGCCTAAGGCGGGAGCAAATTTTTCTCTGCGTATCGTTGTGTCACCTAGTCTCCCCATCAAGGTTTTTTTGATGTCCCTGCATGGATTATCGTCTTCGTTGCCCCCATAAACATACTTCTAACTTATCTCCTTGATGAGTCTTAATCGACTTGCGGTCGCAGGATGAAACCTTGGTGATGGCGTATTTCAGTCTGGGACCTGATTCGATGCGTCTTGGGTTTATTGGAGCTCCGATTGCGACATCTATCTCATATAGTTTGATTTCTGTTGCATACGTTACCTATGGCGTGTTGTTCGTGGAGCGAATAGCCTGGCATTCCTTGTCGTCACAGTGTCGAACCTCTTTAGATTTGTTGGCGAGGCTGAGCTTGGGTAGCGTCGGTGCGTACCTATATTATCTATCAATCTGTCAATCTTGTCATCATCGATTTGCTTACCCTCAGCAGAGGTCAAGTGGTAACTGAGTGGTAGTCCTGGGAGTTCGTCGGAGGTAAGCGGTTTATCTATTTACCGCTATGAATAGGACTCATTGCAAGTGATCCTAGTTGCCGCCAGTCTGTGGGTAGTGGTATAATTACTGAAGATGCCCGTCACTGAATGAATCATTCCAGGCTCGCTCCTATAACAATGGCGACACAATCCATGCTGATTTCCACTGTTTCATGCACCTTCCAAGGCCCGTTTGCTCTGGGAATTGTAGCTTCCGTTCGGTAAGCTGTCATCCCCATGGTTCTGGCATATCTCACACTTGTTTAAGTATCGGCCACCTCCTCGGGGAGAAGGACTCGAATCGCGCTGGTATTGCTGTGAGCCTGTGAATGCTGCCCAATGACTTGGTATTTTTCTAGCATTATTTTTAAGGTCCGTATCAATCCTCATGTCCTTTTGTTAACTTCGTTTAAATGATTGCCATCTCAAAGTGGCCCCCGTCTGATTTTCCGATCCATGTGGGGATACATGTTCAATAGTGATCCAGGTGTGGGGTATTTGCATGGCTCATGTTCTTACAATGTTCGCTCATGTGATTTGTTCTTCATAAGCGGTCGCCGCACTCGTAGCTGCTGTCCTACCCTTGGCGGCACTCGTAGAAATATTCGACTCCTATGGGGCTGTAATATCTGGGATAATGCGAGCACGAGGCAAACAGGTGTGTCAAAACATTCCGGTATACTTCGATAACCCAACACACTGCGTAGTCATTGGGTGCTATGATTAATATTGGGTAAGTTTGACCTCGTTTCTGTCTGTCAGAACACCTAAAACACTGACTAAACATTGATAAGCAAGTGCATATTACTGCCTTGGTTTTCCGATCGGACTCTGGTTGGCCTTTCAGCAAAATTGGGGTCTCCTCGGTTTATGGTGGGGTTTGACAATTGCGATGATTTTTGTTGTCATTGTCGGTACATATATCTGCCAGTCCACGGATTGGCAAAAAGAGTCGGAGAAGGTGATGGGGCACTTAGCTGTGGACGAAGTATACTAACAGAGGCAGGATGAAGAACGTTTGCACGAAAACGGATGTGATCACCCATGAGTCGGACCATGACTTCGTGATCCAATATAGACACGTTCCGTGATGCCGTCTTAATGTATATATGGCTTGAATGTACGATGACGCAATTGTTAGATACTCACCCAGCTCTTGATCAATTTGGATGCAAGAACTTGTCTTTTCAAAGTTGACCTCACTCCCACGTTGGCACTGGCATTCAGACTTTCGATTAATTATCTGACTGCTCACTCGATTGGATAGATTGTATGAAGTTGGGGGTTGAATGGGGTACACATTTGCATCCGTTCCCATTTTAACACGTTCATCATAGCTTTTTTCCCTTCACTTATGATTATTATAAGGTGATTCGCCCACCACAGATGTTATTTAGCTAGCGCTAATATAATACGCGTGGGCACTTGGAATACTATCTAGATGACAATCTGTCAGTGCGACCTTCTCAATATTCGATCTGATTTCTATCTTTTAATTATTCATGATGTGTACTTTAAATTCGTGGAAGGAACCTCCTGGTATCTTATCAATGTGGGCAAAGGTTTGTCCCCATCGCGATCGACCCGTTGATCAATTCGTAGCAGAACGATACCAGTGGTTTGTCGCGTACGTAACACGGCGTACTCCACAACGTGCCAAGTAACCAGGGATTATTTTTGGGGGAAGATACGTACTATGGCAAGGGCGCCAACCTCAGACTCACAGGGACAGTCCCCTAGCAACCCAACCCATTCTTCAAACTTACCACAGCCTCTTTCAGCCTCGTATCCATTGGCAATCGCAGCTTTCTGTTCGCTGGTTGTTTCGCTTTTCCTATAGTGCCGAAACACGTTTGAATCTTCTACAGCATTTGAATTGAGAATGTCCTCGGGGAGAAAAACGCGAGGCGTGCGGGCGTGCCAGTGTGTGATAGCCGAGCCAGTATTCTTCAGGTCTCGTCATTTTCCACGTCTCAGTATGTTTCAGACTTTGAGGCCTGTTCGTGACTTTTCGGGGGGGATATACTTATATTTAGCATTGATCCGGGTATGTGGTCGCAGTTATGATGTGATCCCATCAAAGTAGTTGTGGCTGAACGCTGAAGCACTGAAGTTTGACTTTTGGTTTCGCAAGTGTCTGACGACTCCGACTTGTAGGGAGTATTGATATCTGGCATACTACCATCTAGGGGAAGGGGCAACGAAGATCAAACGTCGACCTTGACTGTGATCATTAATTTCAAGCATACGTAGACGCTTGCTACTTAGATACCCGGATGAATAAAGGATAGTTCACATTGACAAATGTGTTGTTTTGGTTACTGCTTTGGATTTTGGTCGGCTTTCAGAAAATGAAACTTTTCTGGGGTGAAATCTCCATATACATCGAGATTCTGGGGCTACAATGTTTATCCCTGTCTTTGTGTTTGAGCAGAGTGAGATTCAGATCTCAGAAGATGACGGCTCACTTGGCAATTGATAAAACCTGTCGACTTCGTGCGCCACATACGACACCGTGATGCTAAATGAACTTGGGTGTATCAGAGCAACACTTTTGATCCGCGGTGGAAAGAGAGATACCGTGGAATGTTTTAACTGGAATCTGATCAAGCGAGGCGCTGGGATTGTAACGACAATTGAAGTGAGGTATCAATAGGACATTGCACGACTCGCAGCACACGACTCGAAGTGCGTACGACCTGAATCCCACGAATGACTTCAATGGTGCGATCAGGCAGGATGTTACTAGCCGACCCGGCAGGCATCAACATTTCAACCCCTACCGGTGCGAGGATCTGTCGATTACTTGCGGCGACCAAACCGTAATTGGATCTGGATCAGGACCGAGACATGCCTACTGCGGCTGCGAAGCCTTGTAGAAGAGTCGTGTGAACCGTTCGAGGGCCAAGAGCATCAAGTCCCCATGTGAGATCAACTCCACCATGCATCCGAGTCCGAGCGTGCAGACCAGTGACCTCGAAGTCCCCAATAACTTGCTTTTGAATAGAATCATGCTTAACCACCACTGGGACCTGTATGGGTGGTATTTTTACCCCATTGCTTCACCATTGCAGCGCCATAGTTGTAGTGTACTGGTAGTAACAGGTCTGCAGGCTTGGGCAATCGTTGATCCATGGAAGTGGAATCATCGTTGTTTGGCAGAGATTTAGGATAAATTGGGTTTCCTCGACGATCCTTTGGAGTGTATATCGGGAGTCGGTTGGGTAACTGGTGGTGAGGGCCGGGTTCAAAGCGTGCTGGCACCTATCGGGAATGTCGGTGAAATGGATGGGACTCGGTGTCTGAAGTGATGTTTAGTTGCGATCACGTTGAAGAAAGGCGCGGACAAACTTTGAGAGCGATGAGTGGTCGTGGGTCAATGTGGTGGATTTGAATATCACCAGAAGCGTAGATGGGCCGTACCGAATATCGTCGATACTGAGTCGATCTTCGTCATGTGGGTGGTTGTCAATGATACACTGAACAAGTAAGCTCGCATCCCAGAGCAAGGATAAAGTGAACATGCCTCGTCACCTCCTGCGTAGGGCATGATATACACCCCAACCCGTTTCAACCGGTCCACATGCAACAACACGAAAGTCGTCGTTGCGGGTTCGCAAAATAAGTTCAAGTCAGTTGGATAGTCACTCAATGATCTTAAAGTCAATGGGGGAGGTTGTGGTCTAGCACGACATAATGGTAGACAACCCCGCTCGCCATTCAACGCGATCTCAACCCCTTGTTCAAACACCCATCCAGGATATCGTAGATACTCTGGTCTAAGTAGAGTGTAGCCACAATGGCCATGAATTTCGAGGTAAAATGGATCTTAAATCTTGAGGCAATACCTACAGTTTCAGTTTTTTTACAAACAGAGACAAACACGTAGTCTGGGCTCCTTCTTGCCTCTGCCCCAGCATGTCGGATTCAGATATCTTTGGAAACATTTTTTCTACAAATGCCGTATCTTCCATCTGGTCAGACAGAACACGCACCGCCAACTATCTTCGATTCGAGGGCTGTCTCGCTCTCGTGCAAGGAGATCTCGATATCATCCCCAACGACGCTGCTGTTGAGGTCCATGCCTTCTGCGCAAATGTTGATAATATTGATTTCAAAGAGCTCAAGCAAGACACGGAGAAGATCGGGTATCCAGTTCTAGGTCTGGTAAAGCAAATCGTTCGTGGGGTCAACATGAAGCATCACGGTTTGGGAGAGTGGGCTCATTACGGGGCAACAACTCAGGTGATTCCTTCAACCACCCATGTGACGGTATATTGACTGGAACCGAACAGGATGTGACAGATACGGCGACTGTCCTTCAGCTGGCGTCGACGTTGGAGATCATCTCCGCGTCGCTTCAGGATATCATCATTGACCTTGCCGTGCTCGCAACATCTCATGCCTTCACGCCAATGGCTGCTCGCAGCAACCTTCAACAGGCTGTTCCCATGACACTGGGCTTCAAACTTGCACGCCTTTTGGCAACTTTCAAACGTCACCAGCAGCGGCTGGATCAACTCAAGGAAAGGGTCCTTGTGCTTGAGTTTGGTGGTGCAGCTAGGACACTTGCCTCGCTTCCTGCAGACAAAGCGCTGTGGTGCCAGGAAGCACTTGCAAAGAGTCTCGGGTTGTCAGTTCCTGAGATTGCCTGGCACACGGAAAGGGATCGCTTTTCAGAAGTCGGGGGATTCTTTGCCCTCCTGACAGGGACCTGTGCCAAGTTCGCCACGGACGTCAAGCTTTTGATGCAAACTGAAGTGGGTGAACTCTCTGAGCCTTTCTACAATGAACGTGGATCGTCCTCGACGATGCCACAAAAGCGCAACCCCATCTCGTGTGCGTATATCACTGCCATGGCTTCTAGCGTGCGTTCTCATTGCAGTGCGCTGTACGAGGCTATGGTGGCAGACCACGAGCGCTCGACTGGGCCATGGGAGATCGAGTGGATTGCGTTACCGGAGATATCCAAGCTCGCGTGTGCCACTCTGAAACACACAGTCGATCTTATAGCGGGCTTGGAAGTACACCCCGCAGCGATGGAGAAGAATCTGACCCTTACGAAAGGCGGGGTTGTCTCCGAGGCAGTGATGATGGCCCTCGCAGACAAAATGGGACGGCAGGCCGCGCACGACCTTATATATAATCTCTGCCTTAGGTGTGCACAGGAAGGTGTACCCTTGATCGACCTGTTGTGCGCAGACGATCAGGTAGCTGCGGTGGGGTTAGGGAGGGAAGAGTTAACCCGATTGTGCGAGCCGGGGAATTATCTGGGACAGTCGGTTGAGATGGTAGAGCGAGTCGTCGGACGTCGCGAGTAGGTTCCGAAGATGTCTGATTGAACATGTTGGAGGATTATTTCGATGGGACACAGCGGGATTCGCCGCTCCTATAATACGAGGTACATTCTCCTTCTTTCGCTTTCGTGTTTCGTTTTATGTTTTCGCCGATCTCTAGTTCAATAACATGGGACGGGCCTACCAACAATGTTTCCTTTAAAATTTAAAATTTCCCGTCCAGTAGAGTGGAATGGTGGCGGGCGACTCGATTGTGCAACTTCCTTGCTGCAAAATCGCCGTGTTGCCATTATTTTTGCCACTGCCAGAGTTTTTCCGACTCTGCGTCTAAATGATCGGTGTGTTTGCAATTGGTGATTTGAGGTAAGCAAACGGCGTGGATGACCCACTGGCAGTACTTACACTGGGGGCACTCAAGCACAGCGGACAACTTGCCCCTGTTCATGCTTGAATCCTATCATTACCATGTGCGCAACAGAGTGACTCGATCTTAGCGTAAGACTGATCTTCGTGTTGTACATAGCATCCGAGACTGACTCGCGACCAATATTTTTATTTTTGGGGAGCCAGACTGATTTAGCGTTCACAGATGATTTGGTTGTTCCAGCTTCTCCGTGGTTGGGATCTTTGACTGCGGCACGAGGACGTTAATAGTGTTTCGGCAGAAGCACAATGGGCCGGCGGACCTCGATCACCGTAATGCCCAACTTGAAGGATAACAGTATAAGTTTTATTCATAATCCATCATGTTCACTGTGGATCATTGATAAACAGGCATTGTATTATTCATAGGATGGAATTATGTCGCTGAACTTGAAGGAGAATGTATGACTTGACCTTCGCATCGACAAGAAGACACCCACCACCAAGATGCTGCCAGTGAATAGTCGAGGCCCCCGACGGGAACCCCACAAAAAGCCCACCAGGATTCAGTGAAACATCAGGGAAGGATTATGTGGGCAGCTACTAGGGAGTCATTTTTAGGAGTACTTGTGTGAGGCCGAGGACTTGGAGTTCTGGTGTGTTGTTTCCGTGTGCACTTTTGCCAGTGAGACGCAGACGTTTTACGACATAACAGACGGTTTTCCACATAGAATTGGCGTGTGCAGCTTCTTTTCCCTTCTCTTCTCTTCTCTTCTTCCTTTCTTGAAATGTCCTTTGCCGCGATTTTTTTTTGTAATGTGTAACCAGGTTGCTCCACGCGCACGGTCGGTTTTCCCGCCGTGTTTTCCAAACTGCTTTGTACGGTACAGTACGTGCTTTTTTTTTCGATTATCCCTTCAAATTTGTAATAGTGACCAGGCACTGGCACCAGTAAGTACCAAGTGCTAAGTACTAGCGGATTCACAAACCATCTGACTCGGAGAGAGACAGTAGAAAGAAGATCAAAGCCCGTTGCAATCAGATCGGTACTTGTATTATCCTTGACTACGCTCATGAAGTTTGTCATGGTGATAAGCGTGGGCAGCGGAAGCTTCTCTGCGTTCGACACGGCGTAGCCTAAAGTCTATGTGAACGGGGGTTCCGTACTAAAATCGTACTACAAAGTCACGCTCGAAGCTGTCTGTGTGGAGTTAAGAATAGGTGGACAAACCCGAGTTTGCGTGTTCGAATTTTCGCTCAAACAATGTGTGAAACAACAATTGTGATAACCTTGAAGGCCGTTTCAAATCGCACGCATACTAGTACCTAGTGTCAATGTGTAACACGTAAAGTAGAGCGGGACATCCATTCATGCAGAATCGACATTCTAACAAAACAAAACAAAAACATCTCATGACTAGAAAAAATGTATGGGTAATACAAAATGGGCGGGGTATATACTACGTGCATGATGACAGGAAAACATTTTGGATGTAGATGGCGTCTATGTCGTTTCTAGGTGTGTGAGGGATACATGGTTTCTATAGTTTTGAGATTGCGGGTTGCATTTTGTTGAGATATGCCGATGCCACGATACTACCAGAGTTCTTGTTGATAACCTGGATTCAGGGTCAGCATCGTTCGTATACTTCATGCGAGTTTCTGGTGGCCTACCTCGCATCGAGCGCTCATAATACGACCGCCCATGGCGATAGAGGTGCTGACGATTCGGAGACATGACCCTCTGCATTAGTCAAGTTAGCTGACTACGTGCAGATCTTAGGCGACAAAGAACTCACACAGGAGCAGGGGAATGAAAGACGACGTTCATCGCTTGAGTGACACCGACGCCATTGATGTTTTGGATCAAACCAAGGGCAACAAGCGGTGTGCTACAGCAGTTGTCGATCAAGAACGCGAGACATCCGCCATGAAGCATCCCTGCCCCATTGAGCATACCTGGCCGCTATCAGACACCGTCCCTACCGCTTATACGCAAGATCGCTTACTTTTGTTAACGACGACTTCAGCGGTCGTAATGGCCTCCATTCGACCCTGCCTTTCTTTACAGTCATAAGCGCTGATGTCGACAAACCGGACGGCTTTGGCGACGTGGTGGCCAAAACATTGTTCGTCGCCGGCACCATAGGCAATGAAGGTATTGAGGATGAGTTGTTTGACACGAGTCGAGACATTTCCTTCTATCTGTGATGCATCACCACAGTTGGAGAGCGAAGCAGGATCAACCCAAGCTTTCCGAGCTGGTTTCTGGGTGTTATCGTAGATGAGAGAGGTGGTAGACGCGGAAGAAGTAGGTGTGTATGGCTCATAGGCAAGAGCAGCAGCACTGGTGTAGGCAGAGGTCGTTCTTGAAGACATGGCGATGTGAAGGGGGGAGGGGGGAAAGGGGAGGATATGGATATGGGGTGGGGTGGGGTAAAGGGACGCTGTGATATTTATGCGGAAACGAAAGCGGAAGAACACGAGATGGAAAATAAGGTGGAAAGAGCCGCATGGCTAAAATTAAGAATAATCGTGAGTAGCAGGGTGCTTCAACTACCAGACTTGTTGATGCGGATATGTCACATCGCCGCGTCAACCCTCCAGAGTCCAGATCTGAACAGATCTGGTGTCTCAGGTGGAACTCAATCGGTTGACATATCGATGAAAAGCGCATAAAGAGTCGCCATCATGATTGCGGCCGTGAAGCTTGAAACTTGACGTCGCGAACCTACTAAGTAGCTAGGTGAGAATCAGTCAGATTGTCAGTAGATTTGCCAAGACGTCCAAGGCGGCCTTGTTGTGGTTCTGCAAGGTGGCACCTCATGAAAATCTGGCGGAACACTACTTGGACGAGGGAAGTGTTCTCGCTCGATGGAGCACTCACGTAATTCCTGAGGCGTCTTCCCAAGCTATAACCCACGCTACTATGTACCTAAGCAGTGCACGCTCACACTTTGCCCCGGGCCATGTGCCATACTAATCCGAAAGATCTCATTCTAAATGTCGCAGTCCCATCCAATGAGTTCGCACAAGATATACATAATACAAACCAGTCCGTTCGACGAGAGTGTGTGCAGTGGCGCCAACGCGCTGGCTGTCAAACAGACTCACAAAAGCTCATCGCCACTGACAGCTACCATATCCGATTGACTACGGAAAGATCAGTAACCAAGTGATACCCTCAGGAACGTACTATGTACCGGTAGTTGCGAGGGGGATGACGTACGTCACGTCATAAGATTGGAGCGTCATGCGGGACCTTTGGGCATGCACTAACTTTGAAACCGGGGTAAGAATAGCCACAGCATATCTCATGCGGGATCGACGCAGGATGCGTGACGAACACGTCATGAGACTGAGATGAGACCTGCAGATTTCCATGAACCATAACTGAGACCTACCTGCACAACCAGTGAGTAGAACACAGTGAAAATTATATACCTGTCCCGGACCGTGCGGAGAGTCGCTGCTTCACAAAACCGTTTGCTGTCAGCTACCGTGAGGCTAGGTGTTTCTGTACTGGAGTACGTGGCGTGCGGAGGTTTGCAAGGCAGCTTCGGTTATTGTATTGAGCAATGAGCACGAGTTTCATCTCGTAAACCTTAACTGGTCTATGCATCTTCGCCAGCGAGTGAAACTTTTTAGTACCTTGATCGAGCCTTTGCACTCTCAGACTCTGTGGGAAACAATCTCACCAGGGACTCCTTCTTTGCTAGGCTCGATAGCATTTCTTCAGTGTCTGCTTCCTACATAGACCCACAATCAGGTTAGAAGTACATTATACTTACCAATACAAGTGTGGGTATAAGTTAACCCAAATTACTTAACTAAATAAATAAATAAAACCATTCGAGACGCGCGTCCCCTGACATCGACGCGATCGCCCATTGAAGCTTCACAGACAACCACCACGACATGGAGACCTCCTTCGCGTTGACCGGAAAGGACTATGTGATCATCGCAGCGGACACGACCGCTGCCCGATCCATCGTCAAAATGAAGAACGACCAGGACAAAATCAAAGAACTGAGTTCACACTTGCTCATGGCGTACTCTGGCGAACCAGGTCGGTCGATTACACACGCTATCGCGTTTGTACGCCAACCTCATTTCCCTTTTTTTTTCCCAGGCGATACGATTCAGTTTGCAGAGTTTATCGAACGAAACATTCGCTTGTACCAAATCCGCAATCTGTACCCTCTCGGCCCATCTGCTGCCGCTTCGTGGATCCGTCGTTCGCTTGCAGAATCTCTCCGAAGCAGAAATGCCTATTCAGTGAACCTGCTCATTGGTGGATATGACCTCGCAGCACAGAGGCAGGCACTTTACTGGATAGATTATCTGGGGACGGTAGTGGAGGTGCCGTTTGCGGCCCATGGATATGGGAGTTACTTTGCATTAAGTTTGTTGGATAGGTTAGCCATTGACGCTCAAACACGGAAACGTAGTACTGATGTCGTCGCCAGATACCACAATCCGGAAGGAACACTGGAGGAGGGGTTGGCTACGCTCAGACGTTGCATCGACGAGGTCTCGAAGCGATTAGTAGTCAGTCCGGAAAAGTACAAGGTCAAGGTGGTCGACAAGGATGGCGTCCGGGAGGTCGAGCTGTAACATGTGATGTTTGAAGTGGTATCAATCATGTTGATTTCATTACTCCGCGGATCCCATAAGCCCAACCTCAATCCGGACTCCAGGTACTTTCCACTTTCCACTCGATCACCGCCCATGAACTTTTGTGTCGCGTTCTCGCACGTCACGGTCCTTCTGTCCCGTGCGATCACCGCCGTCTGCCGCTCCTCTGTCCGCCACACAACCTTATGGCAGCATTCTCTAAATCCGATCCACCACTCGCACTGCCCTCAATCCTCGCATTGCTTCCTGACACAGCCCCGGCAATCGCCAGTGCATTAAAAGCGTCCCTCGGTCAATGTAAATGGAATGCAAGCTGGGAATATCGACCCTCAAAGCCTTAGGAGGAAATGGGTTCTCTGAATGCCCTGAGGTTGTGCCATGCCGGAAGAGGTAGGAAGCAATCGAGGGCACGATCCTTTGTCGTTTGTGATTATCATTCAGATAAGAAACACTCGGTATGATGTGTGCGAGATGAGGTCGAGACCCGTCCATTCAAATGTATCTGGACTTTGAGGGGCGACGCGAGAGTGAACGTTCAATACCGGACACCGAGTATAACGATGAGTGTATACATACGCGTCGAGACTTACCTGACTCACTATCCACGTCATTAGTGAGCTGGCATGCAAATGGATCGCTTAGGACGGTGGTCCCGTCGAAAGTCCCATCCGGAGAATAACGCCTGGGCCGCGGGCAAACGCATGTTCGCAAGCCAAACAGATCCGAAACGTGCGCCCCAAGTCGAGCTGACCCTGCGTTCGTGATGCCGTTGAGAAAATACTCACACGAAACTCGGATGTTGTTCTGTGGGAAACACCGCAGCAAGACCGAACCTCGGAAATCACGTATACACTTAGACTCATCCCTGACAAAACCAACCATCGGTCACCATCACTGCTAGTATCCAAAAAAACCATTTCGATGTCAGTTCCGGAGGTAGACAACGAAATCAGGCCTGCGTGCGATCACATCACGATCGGGCAACCATTACGGCTTTACCCGATCCACATAGACCCAAGTGACCGCCTAAACCTAGCAGAGATAGCGGTGACGCAGGTTCGTCCAGCTTGGGAGAATATGTTACCAGTCACTACTGGCAATCTCATTTCGAGAAGGCGTAAAACCCACCTCGGCCAAGCGACAAAATCTCCATAGATTGTACCTATAACAACCCAAGGTACTCACTTATATTACATTGCTTTTAGCTCACTAGTTGGTTACATTAATCAAGTACAAGGTAAAACAATACTTATCACGGAAGTTTCGACCACGTATCAGGAGTACCCAGGACCCGGATGACGTGTGCCTAGTCATCACTGTCCACCTAATTCAGGAGTGAGTCGTCATCCGTGTAAAGACTACTGTGCGCACCATGTTCGCCAATTTACCCCTCGCCCGCGTCGCGGCTGTTCTGGTCGAGGTTCGCCCAGCAGGTACGAACGACAACGTCGACTGCTGCGCCGAAGCTTTTGCCTTTGAGGCTGTCGTTTTCTTCGCTGGTGCCTTCTTGGTAGTCGATTGACTATGGTACTCATATCAGTCGAAAAGGGTCTAGAACGATAAGTATCATGAATCACCTCAACACCGCAGCCCTGCTTGTCTTCTTCGTCGGGGCTGGCGCGGGCTCATCTTCGTCTTCGCCCTCATCAATTTCTATGACTTCTTCCGATTCGCTCGCAATAGCCTTCTTCCCCCTTCCTTTCGCCGGCGCCTTCTTTGCAGGTGCTTTGGTGGCGGCGGCGGTCCTCTTCGAACTCGTGGCCTTCCTTTTGGGAGGGGGCACTTCATCGGATTGTGCTTCAAAATCCGACCCAGTCGCATCAACGTCCATCATCATTGAATCGATTGAGGCGCCGTCATCCGAGTCCTCGGCTCGAGCTTTGCCCTAATAACAGGACAGTGATATGAGTGCCAGGAAACATGTTACACACAGCGCAGATGTACCTTGGATTTTGTGGTCTTCTCTGTCCTAGATTGTTCCACGTAGTCTTGGTCATGCTGCTCCCTGACCTTGTTGACCTACAAAGCTCGGAGTGGTAGCGCTCACTGGATAGGATGATACACGAATGACATACTGCATCGTCGAGGTCTGCCTCGTCCAACTCCCCGTTCGCTTGTACGCCTTTCATGAGTGCTCTCAGCGTGGTCGATACATGACTTGAATAATTATAATTCATAAAGTAACCCAAGGTTAATAATGAGCCATGGCCCACCTTGATATTGCATGTGAATCGTCCTTTTCGACAAACATTTGTATCGCGTCCGACATACCAACCTCGCCAAGCAGCTGCAGTTCTTGTGCTGCCAAGTATTCCTGGACGAGCGTATGCACTCGCACTTTGGATAGCTTTTCGGAGATAGAGAGCTCCGGGTCGTCAATACTGAGCTCGGGTTGGTCGATTGTGACTTTGGCCGACCGTGTTGCTTTCTTGGCGCGGTGAAAGACGAGGACATCGCGTGGGTTTGCAATGCGGCCCTGGAATTCTTGGCCAAAACGGATGGGATTGGACATTTCACTGACGCCTGTTGTGTCCACCTATGTCTGTTAGACAAGCATCGCGCACAAGAGTGAATGTACCTTTAACCGAACAAGTGGCAGCATGCGGGGTAGCTCCTCTTCTCCATCCTCGGCAGCCTTTTTATTCCGATCGTCCCATAGTCGATTAGCCTGATCGATCAGCGCATTCACCTGTAATAATCATTTTTGGTCAAGAGGATTTCCTCGATCAAAAGTAAACTTGGCTCACTCGAGATTTTAAAAATTTGGACACGGCGATTTGATCATTCATGTCAAAGCCCTCCTCTTCTGAAGCCTCGCTGAGAACCAGATCCTCCAGCACAAACGGTCGGACCGTTCGCAAAGGTATAGGCTTCAACTGGAACTCTTTCCCCTGTATTTCCACCAATGCGACATGTCTGCGAAGGAAACAGTCTGAGGATGGTACATTATCACATAGTTCACTATACTTACTTTTCAATCGATTCGCCATCAGCGAGGGAAGTGGCAACCGACGATCCGGGTTGTGTGATAAAATAGTTTTTCCCAGCGACCGACTCTGGTACGATGCGACAGTCGTGCTCGTGACCCCAGACAACGAGGTCCACGGTGTCATCGAACATTCCTTCAGGGACCGACTCCTGGGGACCATGTCGCACACTGTCACGAGGGGGAAAATGACATGGATGAGAAGATCTTTACCACAAAATTCAATGCTAGGGCTCATCATACCGATTCTGGTGAAGGAGCAATATATTGAACCACTCATTCTTATTTCGGGGCATGTACATGCGGACGCGGTTGCTCCGCAACTCGAAATGCATGCGCTGGTCCTTAACATTCCCAACGCCATACAAGCCAAGTAAAGTGTTACCCTTACGGAGGAGAACCGGTCTAATTGCAATGCCGGTCTGCTGCGCGTCAGCGTTGGAGACGGGAAGATCGTATTTCCCCATATAGTTCAGAAGACCCGAGACAGAGAGCACATCGAGAGCACAGAGCGCGCCCTCCTAAAAGGCGGTATGAGCAGTATGGAGTAAAGCGTGGAGTGAGACTTACCGGGCCAGCGCCCTGTGGGTCATCGTGATTGCCGTGGATCGAGAACACGGGGATGCCAACGTTCAAATTTGGATCTTCGTAGTTTATTGCTGGGAAACTAGACATGCGTGAGCGTGTGGAAGTGACAAAAGGACTACGTAGCGGCATACTTGTAACCTTCCGCTTTCCCCTCGTTTGGATCGCTCAATAGTTCGAGTTGAACCGGCTTGTTATTTAGCGTATACTCGCGTAGGAGAGCGATCACCTGGTAGAGGCAGTCCCTAGAAGGTCTGTTCTCATGGAACAAGTCACCGGCAAGGAGAATAAAGTCGACCTAGTCCAGTCCAGTCAGCGTGTTTGCTAGAAGATGACTGGTGGCTTTGCACATATAGGCGGGGAAGCTGAACTCACGTCATGCTTGACTGCCAACTGCAAAATTTCCTTGAATGTATTGATAGAATCTTGACCACGAATTGGATCCCGCTCAAGGTAGCCAATATGATTATCCGTCGCGAGCATTATTCTTATTGTGTTGTCCGGTTCTTAGATAGAATGCAACCTTTGAGGTTTGATCCAGATAGGGTGAAATGGAGAGCACTTGCCGATGTTCCGAATGGTGGGTGCTGGAGGTACAGAGCCTCGGCCATCGTCTGACATTGCTAAAGCAAAAGGCAAAAAAATTAAGTAGCAAGAAGGTGGTGTAACCCGAACGCGACTCGGACGCGCGCGAGGAGTCTCGAGCTCACGTGAGCAAACTGTTGCAGTTGTTGTCCAAACTTTACTGCGCTTCTTGGACACGTCTACATCTCAACACGACCCGTCTGAATCGTCGTTACGTCTAAACATTTCAATAAACCTACGGTTCAACGATCCCAATGTCTTCACAAAATGGCACTCACGCGCAGCAGAAAAATAACCATCTCCTTGTGGTGTGTCTGACCATGCGGGAAACATGATAGTTGTCCAAAACTAAGCATATCTCAGGTGGGGACCGTGTTGTTCTATCTCGTAGCCGCATTGGCGGTATGTGATACTTTTTCTTGTCTACCCGCATGCCGACTTATTAATTACATAGATGGTCATGGCGTAGGTTGACTTTCTACACTGACGCTTATTGTGGTTGACGATGTCGTAGAAATAAATGGGTGCTCCAATCGACATCAGCTCCACTTTTTTTCTTGTTCACGCAGCTCGTAATCGCTGTCGCTCTCTTCCTCACTTGTCATGCAGCAAAAATTATCCAGGTTCCTCTATTCATTGACGCGCAACTCATCAAAGGGCTTGTACCCATGGTCGTGTTGAACGTCATCGGGTTGAGGTAGGTTCGACATCCAATTATTTGTGCGCCTGCTCACCCCTCCTCAGTTTTAGTAACTACACTCTGAAATATGTCGATGCCTCGTTCTATCAGGTTGCTCGCGGATTGTTACTCCCCTTCACCGTTGCGACTTCCGGCATCTTCTTGCACACACGACCTTCCCTCCGTATCCTCCTCTCATGTTCGGTAGTCACCCTTGGCTTCTTCGTCGGCATCTTCCTCGATGCTATTCCCATTGCACCGCTTGGTATTGCATTTGGTGTTGCTAGTTCTGCGATAACGGCGGTGCACTCTGTGGTGATCAAAAAGAGCCTTGATGTTGTCAAAGGCAGCGCCATGCACCTTTCCTGGTACACGAACTTGCTAAGTGCGGTACTCATGATTCCCCTCATCGTCCTGGCGGGAGAGGTGCCCGCCATTATGCAGCTCATATTTGGGTCCGACGAGATTATTCCGGCTCCCGGTGAGCTTTCGGCACTACACACATTTGTCTGGGGGTCTATGATCACGGTTGGTATCTAATTCGCACGTAGAGCGTTCGTTGACAGGGTAACAGGGTGTTCTCGGCTTCCTGATGAGCCTCGCTAGTTTACTTTCCATCAAAGTGACATCGCCAATCACCCACATGGTTTCTTCCGCTGTTCGTGGTGTCGCTTCGTCATTGCTGGCTATGTGGTTATTCAATGATATTATCTCTGGGCATGTGTTTCACTGCATCGGCGCGTTTCTTGAACTGATTTCGTTGAGTATACAGCGGGCGCGCTTCTTCGATTGCAATTATCCTCGGAGGGTCCATCTGGTACACCTGGGTGAAGCACGTCGAATCGCAGGCACCTAAGTCTACCGACAGGGACGGTAGCAAGTACGAGAGAGTACCACTGGAAGATGTTGAGTCGGGAAAGGGTACTAACATGTCCCAGAAACCGGAGTGAATGGACGCTGCGGCGCAGATACCCCTATGCTTTCTTGACTTTGTTATCATCATACATACACACACCGCCGAGATTCTATAGAGGTGGCGTAGTAACTATATTGGATGGAGCCTAGTGTACCAGGTGACGACAATTCCATCGTTTTGTGTTGTCCGCGTGTATTCCGCCGTGGAAGAGTGTGGTGTGTTCGCGTCCGTTGTGGAATTGGGTGGAACTCGGCAAATGTGGTGTCTGTCGGCCCGTGGTATGCACGTCATCATCAACCTATGACATCCAAGCTGCCCTTCAACCACAATCTTCACCCCAACGTCGAAACTACGACTAAATTCCAATCTTGGAAGCACCCGTAACTCTACGGATTTGATACCGCGACGAATACCTTTGCACTCTTCGACTCCATGTTTGGGTGCTGTGTAGCCGGCAGGCCTCTCCAAGGCCCAACCAGCCTGCAACAAGTAGACGAGACGCACGCCCTATTTGAGGTCCCGGCTGCTGAGAAGGTCAACCACGTCTGCGTATTTCTGCTAAGTGAGCATCACAACCTAATCGCCCGCCCAACGATGTAGTTGACTCTTGGATGTAGACCCATTCCCTGAAGGCTATGGTGCTACCGTGCACTTCTTCTGGCCCGGAAAAGGGTCTCAAGTACTGGGGATGTGCGTCCCAATTGTTACCCCTAAACCTTGTAGTGACACAAGATTGATCCAACTCTTCCTTCCTCTTGTTGAATACAGGCTCTCGAATGAAAAGCCATCCGCGATATTCCGTCTACGATCTAACTTTTCCTCAGTGGCATCCTCCGGTATGAGTACACCGTCCGTGTTCACCACTGCCACATCCACCACGACAGGCGACGTTACCGCCATCCTTGGGTTCGCGGTCGAGCCCCTCGAAGCTGTCGCAGCGGAGATGGCAGCGCTCCCCGCGACGGCGATCAACTCGGCACTGAACGCGAACATGATGGGCATGTCTTCCGCGGTGACCAAACAGCTCGATGCAGGTGCACTTGGAGAGAGGATCGCGCGGCATTTGTTGAATTATGTGTCTGGGTTCGTGCCTTCAGGTGGGCTGGGGCCGGAGAGTATGGTGCCGATGGGGGTCATAGCGAAATGGTACGAGAACTTTATGGGTAAACTGAAAGCTGGGGGGACGGGGTTTTTGGAAAGGGAGCAATAGCCATGAATGTGTACGAATGGGTGGAGAATGTATATGTAAAGAATCCACTGTTTTGGTACTGCTCCGATGTTTGGTGGTGGGTTGCTGAGGAGCCGGTTTAGCTTACCAACACTTCATCACGACGGTTCAAATTTCTGCTCGGTCCAAAGATAATTTTCTAGGTTTTATTATTACTTACTAGTAGTTCGAGGAACCTGCCTTATCACATAAGCAAGTACTGGTAAGTTACTTTTAATCATTGTCAAGGTCATGAGCATTCTCACAAGGTTAGTTTCATATATAGATATTTGTGTGACGTCTCGTCTACTCAAGCACCATGGGTATGCACCGAGCAAGCTCTCCTAGGTCAACCAAAGGTGGGCAAGAAAGCCGGATCCCGGCCAGTGGGTCATATGGAGTGTACGTGTGGGCTTGTGTCACTGATGGATGATGTTGGATGTGTATGTGGTCCCACTGGTCCGTGATGTGGTCGACAAATATCATCAGATTGTCATCAACGATGTCACTGGCAAAGTGTAGATCCAGGCCATCCTAGTCAGTGACAGTGAGTGTAGGCTGCAAACATATAAAAATCCCTCACCATACGTGGGAGTCCACTGACCGCCAGTGTGAGCCATGGATTTCCAAAACCAGGCCACAACCTATGATCCGGGCCAATGTCAGGTGAGGCTGAAACTTATCAGGTACAGCTGATATCTTGATCACTTCACTCCCAAAGTGGGAACTTACTTCACTTGATCACACCTTGAGGAAGCATTAGTGATTTCTCCAAGTTCCTCGCCGTCATTGTCTCGTGTGCATTCGTTGCACATCCTCGGACCGCCTGCATATCAAATGCATGGACCAAGCCCCGACAACTGGCTACAAGAACATGTATGTCTGCGAGTTCATTCGCATCGCGAGTCACTTACCCATTGTGAGACGTTTATGCGTATGCACGAAGGTGTTTCAAGTGACCACTCGCATATACGGCAGATTCGCCCTATTTTTTTCAAGTTACGACTTGGTTCTCTCTCTCATCGAGACTCGGTGCGGTGGGTCGGGTTACATAGGATTCTTGACTCCTCTGGTAGTATGGGTAGCGTGGCGGACACTGCCACGCGACCGCTCGTTCTGGTTGGTGTGCATCTTGAATTCCTCGGATAACGACACCATATCAACTCGTCACGCGCCGCTCGTTGCGCTACCATTTTCATCTCGTTAGCTATTCGGTTGGACACTGTCATTATCGCTCACTGGCAGGTGCTCCAGGTCGTCCCCGCCGCCTCTTGTCTTGTCCCGCTCACCCATATGGGCTCCCGGCCATCTATCTCGTTTAACGGCTTCGTGCAGCAAATGTGTTACTCCGCATCCACTAGGTCGTTCCTGGTCACTGCGAAGAGCGCTTGACACGACCCATCCGTTATCAAAGTCTTCGTCATCCTTGGATCCCCTCAACCCTAAATGTCTGCGCTCACATTCTGGGATATCCCCATCTTCTGTCGATTCCTCGCACCCTCAACACCTCTCAGTACTCCAAAAGTGCCCATATTACTGCTGGCACGCTTGATATTTCGGCTTACGAGGCACCCTCGAGCAAAGCTCTCGGGGGCTCATTTTGTCTTTGTGCGGGCTTGTCAAGTGGTAGGTGAAAGTTCTGGTTTAGTATCAACATCCACTGCATCAATGAACACTTCAGTACTGACTGAGATAGTCAAGGATTATTTTGGAGTGGAAGAGAATCTACGAGCTTCACTAGCAATCGGTAGCTTGTCGGGCGTCCATGAGCATTGAGCAAGTAGGAGTTGCGTCTTCACTCCCGTGGTGCATTGGAGAGTTACAAAAGATGATCTAAAGAATACTTCAGTTTATAAGCCAAAACACACGAGGCTACGTATGGCGAGCATTTTGTACTCGAAGACGTCCTAACCCGCCATAGTCGACGACAGTGATGTCAACGGGCTCCGCACTCGCTGTCATTGAGGATAGCAACCCGCGAGTCGTCGAAGACCACGATCCAACCCATAAGTACTTCCACAGATCTCTCGCCGACTTCAACAGGAAAAGACCGATGAAGGAAATGGAATTGAACGAGCTCGAGTGGACTCACTTAATTAGTTGAAAGTGTATGTGCCTGATAACATCCAAATACATCCATTCCTGCCAAAAAGAAATCACTATCGAGGACTAGGAATGCACCGTGCCATACCTAGACAGGTTATCTGCACGCATTTCGTAACCATCGCGAGATTACTCAGAATTTCCAAGATGATACACACTCGTATGCCGGAGCCAAGCAACATCCCAGCAGGATCATCACACCTAGTGGCAAGCGCCGTCGCAAGTTGGGAGAGTCCGCGCCGTGGAATGCCAGCTCTGTGTGCGATACAGGCCCCAGGCTGTTGCTTGACGATGTCGATCGTGCGTGACATCTGATTATGAGGTATCTAGCACTTCGTGAGCGTCTTCGACGGAGTAACTGTTATGACTTGGTCCAATTAGCATTGTGGCAGTCAGAGCCTACGCGCAAAGAAAATCAAGTCAGACTGTGCTGAAAATAACTGACCTACATCCCACCATCCCTCTTCACCAGGCTCCGGCACGTCCCGAATGTTGTTTAGAGGGTCCTATTGAAGGAATTTGAGTCTTTAAGGTGTCTCCAACCCCGTCTTAAGGTAGGTTGCAATTCATTGACCCGATTACTAGTAAACAGGCTCGGATTGAACCAGTCTCGGCATATCCTTGCTCACTTCGAGTGCAATCAACTACAATGGTCAGCGTCGCAGACCTCGAAGATCTTGATAGCATACCATATATTTTTTTCGTCGGCGGTTCAATACATTGTCGCTTGCGTGAGGTGACAGTTTGGAAGGGGGTGATAGTCAATGGAAATACACCTTCATTTGGACAACAGCGGAGGAATTCACTTAACTTACGGTTGTACATTGTGAGCTTCGAAAGTTGCAATAGATGTACGAGATCGACTTATCGTCTATCATCGATTAATCAGACACTTGAACGAATAGCAAATATGGGAGAGCTCAGCATGACATATCGATTCAGTGTCACGACTGTAATGAATATTCGTGAGAGCTTGGCAGATACTACCCCAAATACCCCAAGCTTGAATCACACCAAGTCCTGTGCAAGATGTTTCTGCCTCGCGCGGTCAAACATACCTCCGAGAGCTGTCTACGAAGCTACGCGAGCTTGAAATTCGTCGGACCTTCCCATCGTTGTCGGTACTACTCCACCAAATCCAACTCTGTGCGCATCGTCGAAGTTGGCCCACGCGATGGCCTCCAGAACGAACCACGGCCGATTCCTCCTCCCATCAAAGCAGAATTGATCAATCGGCTCGGGCAGGCTGGGTTGCAGAATATTGAAGCAGGAAGTTTTGTCAGTCCGAAATGGGTACCGCAGGTCTGTCATTCCCAGCACCATTGTCAGATGCATATGTACCTCGCCCTGATCCAACAAAAACGACAATAGATGGCAGGAACAGCAGAGGTCCTTTCTTTAATCGATCCCATTCCAAACACTGACCTTTCGGTACTCGTCCCAAACGGCAAAGGTCTCGATGAAGTCTTTCGTATTCTCTCCCCACCTATATCCACTGGTTCCTCTGCGAAGGCTCCACCGCCCATTACAGAAGTGGCAATATTCACTGCGGCGACGGACGCATTTTCACGTGCTAATACCAACGTCACAGTGTCCGATTCCTTGGCACGTCTTGAACCCGTAGCCCGCACTGCTCGCGATAAAGGGCTCCGGGTACGCGGTTATGTTTCTGTCATTATTACGTGTCCATACTCTGGGCGCGTGGATCCGCGTGCAGTTCGGGACGTCTCAAGAGAGCTGATGCAGATGGGTTGTCACGAGGTCAGCCTGGGGGATACTACAGGCACGGGAACGCCAGCCAGCATACGCGCAGTGCTGGAAGAAGTCTGTAAGGAAATAGATCCAAGCAGACTCGCTGGACACGTGAGTGCCCATGTCCTCTGGCGCACTTATATATCAGGATCGATCATCGCATGCAGTTTCACGACACAAATGGGACGGCGCTTGCAAACATATTTGCCGCACTCGACGTGGGCTTACGTTCGTTCGATACTTCTGTCGGCGGTCTCGGCGGATGCCCTTATTCTCCCGGGGCCACTGGAAACGTCGCTACGGAAGATGTTGTATATGCCCTGACCAGTGATACTCTCTACGGTAACATCGAAGAGTCGTACTCGGGTCAGTCCGTATCTCCACTAGGTGTCTACTATCTCATACCAATTTTCTCCAGCACCTTCTATCCAGGGTCCGAAGTGGGACATTGGCCCAATATCTCTTCCGTTACTCGCAGAAACAGGGGCCTGGATTTCCACGATCCTCGGTAGGGAAAGCACGAGTCGTGCGGGACGTGCCTACCTTGCCCGAAAACGTCGAGAACAACAACTGGCTGACAAGGCACAAGCTCAGGCAAAACTTTGAGTTTGCCTGTTATTCGACGCACTTGAGAACACAGTACCGTTGGTGAAGAGGCTAGGCGGCGCGCATGTATGTTTCATTTCCAACTCGCTTTCGTGTCGTACTAGTTCAACGGCACTTACTTCCTTGTCCGCTATCTTATACATGAATTTGTGCAAATTTCAACTCGGTTTCAAAAGCTGCAGTGACTAATTGGTGGATTTGACTCGGAAGAATTCGCGAGCAATCTAGATCCGTTATGTCGTATTCTGCCGTTCACCCTGCGTATATATAAGTCTTCGGTCCCCGCCTGGCGCTCACAGTTGGAATTAGGCAGCGACAAGTCGAACATCTCGCTCTCACCCACTAGTACCTCTCACACTTATTCACCCACATCGATACACAACCCATGGCTCGCGCGGTTCATAACATGATTCGTGCGACCGTGTCTAATTGGGAGGGCCCGTTTCAATCGTCCCTTTTCGTTCGTTCTGATTCGAAGGCTCCTTTTAATACTAACACTTTAGTCCAACTCCTTCTCGACTCATCTACACGATAATCAAAGCCAAATATTAAGAGTTGATGATGGCCGCCATCTGCAACAAATATTGACATTTTGTGACACATTGACATCTGTGACATCTGTGACATATCGTGCCTTGTCATGGTTTCAGTTCACTCATCCGTCCGTTGATTCCGTTTCGTTTGCCAATTGATCAAGTAGAACCTCCAAACCCGGCTACTTCTATAGCGGGAAAAACGAGCGGAAACGAACGAAAGCAGAAGGCTGCTAAATAATTCAGGTCAGCACCGAGTGTTTGGTATAACTTATGAGTCACTTGGCTCTCTTTCTATCATTTTCAAGGCAGCCGGCCTTTTTGAAATGGAAAGTTAACTCAGAACCTAAATGGTAGGAAACCAAGACAACCCGAACTGACGCAAATGAACGGAAGTCGCCGAATGGGTATTGGCACTAGATCCATTCCGTGTCTACGTGGGGCCTTGTTGGCCGGTTTTCATTCGCGTCAAGTTACGATCAACTAGCTTGACTTAGCTTGTGGAACAAGTACTGCATCTCTTTACCACATTCCATCTGTTTCTCGTTACTTTTTCATAATGCTTGCAGGATCTTATTTTCCATGAATACCACAACATCAATGTAACTGATTGACGAATCGATCGAGAACTCCGAGTTATCTGCACACGAGCGTCAGGTGCACCAACCACGATGAATCGGGTGCATATAAAGGCCGCTTGAATGTGCTTCGGATGATCATCGTTGCATGGGATCTCGGATGCAAAATATGAAAATGAGGGTATCTATGGTACTCATCATCAACTTTCAGTTGTCAGGTCCGTTCGAGAGGACATCAACGTTGGTAGCTCTAAACCACATACCTCAAACTCAAGGATATGGTTGATGCGATCGTGCAGGCATCAGCATAATGCCGGACATCCATCAAGTAATTAAATAGTATTGTTGATGAGAATGCATGACGTGTCCGTGTGCTTCATACCACCGGTATTTGCCGCACCCTTGATTCTTCAAAAAATAGGAAACCTGGCCATGTAAGTACTAGACCGTCTATCGATGACTCGGTCATGCGATCCCACAAGAGCCACAGCAAGATAAATTTACCGTTGCGATACCGGTATTTTTTTCGTCGTTAGGAATACTATCCCTTACCCCCCATTCGAGCACTCTAGAAGAAACACAAAACTTAGGTCACAAATATTAGTGTGATATACCTACATGAAGTTGAATGAAACAAAACGGTACGGTGGTTGTTGAGATCATGAATTTGACCTATGTCATGACAGTGTCACCTGGGACACCCGCTGAGCACCTGCCGAAGGGGAGATTGACCACGGAATGCTCGCAGCCACTCGCAGCCACTTGCTGCGTTAGAGCGGAGCCTGGACTTAGTGCTGTGAATCTGGTGGGTGCCCGTTCGGGGGGGTAAGGGATACTATGTTGAAATATTTGATCTGACATCGGTTGTCTATTCAGCCATTATGTAATGCCCACAGTAAGTGCATCTATTCTTTACTTTTCTTTCCGAATGGCTCATAATCGATTTATTCCGAATCTCCTCCGTTCCGGACAGCGCGGGAAACAGTGTCGACATGGAACAACAACGTCCCAACCTTCCTTGCCTCAGCCGGATTGTTGGGACCAGGCAACAGGGTCAACTTCGTCTCAGGACGGAACACCAACAGATACGTCGACCCGCCAAAATGGAACGACCCGATTTCATCTCCCTTCTTGACCATATCTCCTTCCCTCACTGCTATCCTTGTCGTCGAGACCTCTCCAAGTCCAACCCCGACGAAACACATCAATCCAATGTCAGGGTTTTCTGACTCGATAAAGATGCATGCGCGCGTAGAGATCGCGGTGACAAATGCTTGGGAGCGAGAGACGACGTCCGGATCTGGATTATCGTCCCGGCGTGCTGCGTAGTATGTGCCGGGCACAACGTACGTACGCACCACACGCCCATCGACGGGACTATGCCACCGGTGATAGTCCAGCGAACTGAGTATTGCCTGAAACACGGTCCCGCCGACGAATTGGGATGCGAGTGAATCGTAGTTGAAGATATGGTCAAGGGAATACGGCATGTCCTTGAGCCAGAACTCGTCCCTCGCTTTAACGTTGTTGGAGACACGGTATGTAATTGCCTCGCAGGCGGCGTTGATAAACTCGGGGCTGTCCGGAGCAAACGTGGGACGGACACCCTCTCTGAAACGTCTGCCGAAGAAGTCGTCCCATGACTTGAAGCCCATGTGTGGCTGCTCGGGATTGCATATCCATGCCTGCTCAAAAGGCAATCCCAGGCGGTCAGCCTGTACCTGTAGTGCTTCGCGACTGAACCAGCCACCCTCTGTGGTGACCAAGACGTTGCGTGACGCCGGAGAGACGAGAAACCTGGTCCACTGGTCAAATATCTTGTGGAACATCGCATTCACTTTCGAGTTAGTGAATGCGCGGTAGCCAGCCTCGGTGTTGCAGAAAGGGGCAAGGACACCGTACATCGGGACGCCGCTCACAAGGGGACTCGTGTAACTGTATGTTGGGGCCTTGGTGATGGTTTTATCGAGAACTGCGAGGAGTTGCACGTAGTTCGTGACCTGACCGCAATGAAACAAGAGTAAAATGAGCGGGGAACTATGACTACCGTATCGGTTACTTACGGAGAGCTGGTTAGGAGGAACCTGATCAAACATTTCGTGGAAGTTTCTGAATATATCGGCGTCTTCCTCGATCAGTTTCTTGAACTCAAGAATGACGAGAGAGAGTTGTTTCTTGTCAATATGACCTGCTCGCATGAAAACACCATTCTTGAAGAGGCGAGCGAGTAAGTCGTCTTGGTCCTGCCGGATGACAGCAGGATCCTTTGGAAGCCATCGGGCAATGGTATGGTGGAATTTGATTTCAAGGGACATATCTTTGAACTGGGATTGCGAACATAAGCAAGCCAAGTAGAGATCAAGTAAATTGGAAACAGTGACTTACAATGAAGTTGGTAAAATGAATGCTGAGGAAACAAAAGGAGAACGTCGAGGTCTATTTTATACGCTGAGGCCGATCACACGCCTCCTAAAGCGTAACGATGAATGATGTTTGATGTGCGCGCCGAAGGAAAAAGAGCCTATGACGAGCATGGGTATTCCAGACCCACTACTGATCTGCCAATTGGGGATTCGATCTTATCGGTGGTTAACCGATCGTGATTTTCCGTAAGCTATTTGATGATTGGAGGAACTAGATGCTGAAAAAGGAAACTTAATATCCGTTCCTCCATGAATCCAAGCACTAGTTTAATTTCGATTTCCGGGTTAGGCGGAGCAACCCGCAACCTAGGAACAATCCGCGGGTCGGGGATACTTCCATCGCACGCAGAAACATCCGAAAAACACACCATTCCCTTATATCTTGCCCAAACAACGCTCGAACGTCTTGCAGTAGAGTCATAGACTTAGAGGCTCGTGTGACGGGACCTAGTGAAGAGCAGGATACAGCAATATTTGCGGGAGATCATAATCTCATTAGCCAAAGCTTGTACGTCCTCCGAGGGATTTGAAAATGGTCTTCAAGGTCTGCAAGCACATGTGTTTCCAAATATCTGAATCATCCACGGTACCCTGGAGTTAAGCCTGAAGGCGCGCGATCTAGGGAAAAGAAATCTCAGCCTTTCGATCAGAAAAAAGGCCACGGAGCGCGGTGGTACCGCACTTATATCACGAGCGAAAAGCTAGAACATTGTTTGGTTAATGTTCCCGTTTTCGCCGGGTTCGTTAACATGGATTATGAGCCTGTGACATCGGGTAGTCCATAGTGACACACTCAACCTTAAGTTTGTATCCACCCAATACACTGTGTAGGCGGTCACGGTCGACACCTTTCCGTTCGTCCTTGGCTGTTTCGGCATCCAGTCTGCACAACTATCTCCCTGACCCGACATGTTCGGATCTGAGTAGTACTGAGTGCGGGGAATGCAAGCCTCTGGCCTTTCTTCTATACATCGTACCCTTCAATCCTTGATTTCTTTCTATTCGCACAACTTGAAGTAGCCGCAGCACGTGGAAGAGCCACTGTAGCCACGGATCCCTTGGTTCTCCAGCTACTCGAAATGTGCAAGGAAACAGGTTGCTCGGCGGCACAGCCTCAGTAACATTGTGGTATGTGACGCGATCCACTCGGAAGGGCGACCTGCACCGGCTCGGTGTCCTGTCGATGCCCGGAGTGCTTCAGAGTATAGCCGCTATGGTGGCGATGGGCCGAAAACTCAGCGCCCTATGAGGATGACAGGTTACTATCAATGCCAACTTGGATTCGAATCATTCGAGTCATCCCTTATGCACATGATCGTAAGTAAGTTATTGGTGAGAGGGCGAAAGGCTAACGTACTCTTTAAAAACGGACTGATATGTTGAAACGAAATCACAAGATCCATGAGAGTCGCGCGGATCAAGTGCATCACGCAAAAAATATTGACGTCGCCAGACACTAACTGAAGCAATGACTCGGGTCGGGCATGCTTATATAATCACTCAGGCTTCACTTGGTTTCAACTTACATAACAAACGAGGAACTTGTTTGCAGACTCGGAGGTGCTTAGATTAATTCTGTGCGTTACGGCTCCTTAGCTGGAGTGATGAAGAGAAATGGAGGGAGATGGATGGATGAGCTGGACACAAGAAACATTGGACGAAAAGCCTCCGGGAAGCTCTTTAGAAGTTAGAACCATGCACTCTTCAGATCGATCGCTGAGCGCTGATTTGGGGTCAGTAAAGTAGTAGTAAGATGTTAATCACATTCAATGAATGCCAAAAGAAGAGACGAGTGCGTATGAGTTATAGTGAAACCTCTGGTAATCTTCGTTTGATTTATGTGTCAGAAGGCAAAAGGGTTCAACTTGCTGCGGTCCCAGAATCGGACTCGAGGCGAGAAGAATTGTCGACTCATCGACTCATCTTCTTCAAGATGTCAACTTGAACGTTTTATAACGAAGTGAGATCAAACACGACTCGGAGGAACTGTCAGAACCGCGGCTTTGAAGTTAATAACTTGATATGCTTCCTTTCGTCTTTGTCGACGAAATTGTCGCGTTCAAGTTGTTCACTTCAAGTTCACAAGCCTGAGGGAAGTCTGTCTGATGGGTGCAAACTTTAGAGGGAACCTGGAATTGAGACGGCTTAAACTTTATATCGGAACATCTATCTTTGGGAAGGATCGTACAAATGTATGATTTGCGCACGAACGTAAAATAGGCCCTTGCAAGTAATGTGAACTTGGAAACCAATCGACTCGGAGATTGCGCTTGATGAGTCGGCACAACTTACTAGCCGCAAGGCCCGCAACGCTGACCCGGGGAATAAACTTCCCGGACCTCCATGCGACCCCATTCGCTCGAAACTTAATTTCCGTCCACTGGCAGAGTTTGAAACATCAAGCATCGGTACACTCGTTCGACCGATCGTGTTGCGCACCAGTCGTTTCGATCGTGCTCTGTTGTCTTGAAACGCAGCTACCACTTTTTCCTCTAGATAAAATTTCGGATCCGCGAGAAGGAAAAAGTGCGCTTGTAAACGTTCCTAATTCGACAGCCATCGCTGGAACTAGGAAAGGGTGCAACGAATCGACGACTTTGGGCAGCTCCCTCTTCCTTGCTCACTAGTACTACTAGTAGTGCTGGGTCACCTACCGACAGGCTAGACACGAGCACGTTACTAGTATCATGATGCTAACATTCCTAGCGTGGCTCGAGTAATCACTTGGACTATATTCGTCAACGCGTCAAGTAGATCATCGGACTTACGGGGGACTGGGGTCTTGACGATAAACTTCCAACATACTGTCACTGCACTGGCACATTCGAGTACTGAGTACTTCGTCCAGAGGGCCAGAGCAGTTGATAGATTTAAAGAGTCCGTCGCCACCGACTTACCTTGCCGTGAGCGTGCGTCGGGTGTCCGAGTCCAAAACTGGCATCGGCAGAGTCCTCTCACTGAAATCATATCTGCCATCCTTCATGGATAATGCGATATATTTGCTCTGCAAGCCTTTCTGATTCAGATAATTCCTTCTCCTAATCTTGAACACCGTACGGCTTTCCATTGCTGCGTGAGTGTTTTGTTTGTTCTGAGATGTCATTTGAAGCCGATGCAAAGTGAAATTCACTTCTTGGTGTGAGTGCAATCATATCACCTCACCTCACGGTCAGGTATCATAGAATTGGATCAAACTTGGCTGTGACACTGTTGGCCAGCTTATCACGCATTGACTACTAGTGAGAAGAAGCATGGGAGTCGCAATATGACCTGTGTTGATTCTGTTACTCATTAATGCCACAGAATTATCATCTTGATCATGATTACTACTAGCATTGGCTGATAGCGACTGGGGTTTTTTTTTCTCGTTTCGTTGCGCTCGTGAAATGGAATTATCCGCGATTCTTTGCCGTTAATCATAATCACAATGTGGCAAAGTTTGTCACGGTCCTCACTTGTCTCTCGTTGATTGTTACAACTTGGTATACTTCCTCTGTGCGTCGCGGCTACTAAGCTAGATGGAGCGAAGAGAAGGACTCGGAGCTGGAGAAGAACAGAGGAGAATGTGCAGAATCGGCAAAGATGACGGATGACCCGGCCGAAGACTTTTCCCGGCCCGAAGTTGAACCCAATCCTGCCGGGAAGAGTGCGCTATGCTATAACCTGCACTCGCCTGGGCTAACACACCGGGTCCGAGATGGTACCAGGAACCAGCCAGTATTACTACCACGAAACGCTTTCTGGAGATACTATGCAAGTGCTACCGTTGCACGAACCTTCTCGTTACTAGGGAAGGTGTGATTTACATTTCTGACACACGCGCTCGTCGGGATACTGGCCCGGGTTGACGCAGGGGATGCTCCAACGATCGGATGTCGAAGGGAAATTTCCATATTCAACCAATCCCCCGATCGATATATCTTGCGCTACTTAGGGAAACTCTATCGGTGTCCACAATGCTCGCTCATTTATTATATAATGTGTCTTGTCGCCATCGCCATTGTCCCTCCAACTTTCAAGCCTCTCGTAAGGATCCTGCCCCCCCCCCCCCGTCCGTTCGTGCAGCAAAGGGGGCCTGAAGCTGTTCCCCGAATACGTGGATCCATTCTCAAGCCCTCCGACCAGAGCGCCACGCCGCCCAATCACGAATGGTGGCGACATGGCGACCATATTAATGGAGACGATCCGGGTGACATGATATCGAGTCAATATGACATCCATGCATCACACTCCCGGCTGGACCGGGCTGGTTTACTGTTGGCATTCGTATATTTTCCCGAACCCGGACCGTCGCGCCGCAAGAAGCCTTGTCGACCGCATCATGTGGATCGGTACTGCCAGTGTACCCGTGTCCGCTAGTCAACATCATGGTGTGATATTTTTCTTGCTTATCTATCATCATTATTCTTTTGCATATCTTGTGCATATTTTGCCATTGTGAACATCATTTTTCTCACTGTTGAATTCATCTTTGGTTTGTGAGTGGATCCCCTGGGTGGATATTCCTTCAGATAAATATGGCGACGACGATATCTTGTGCATATCAAGCGACTTCGAGTTCCTCAGAGATTTCGCCTCACATGCGGGCAAAAATGACTGAATTACATGTGATTCAATGCGTGTCGCAGCGAGCAGAGTCGGCGAGCTGTCGACTTTTCAACACAGATAATCATGGTTCATTCTCAATTCCCGAACTCCCCAGACCGAGTCCGCGTCTGAAATCCAAAGCCACGCGATTCGTCACCCGTCAACCACCTTCAAAGACGCCTAGAGATTCAGAACTGTAACATTTTCGACGTTCGAGAAGGAGCAAGCCCGACGAAAGTTAATCATTACAGCGGCGAGGTTTATTCTATGTATCTGTTCTTCTTTTCCACAAATGAATGGCTGCATCAAAAGGGTATTGCATAGAAGAAGAAAAAAAAGACGAAGACGAAGACGAAAATTGTATGGATCTCCAAGGTATACGTATATCATATCTTATATATCTCGTACTCGTACAAAAAAAACCAACGAAAAAAAGATACCTTATTAAATGAAAAAGAAGACGAAAAGAGCGTAACGGGGATCCACATAAAATAAATACACACAAACGGGGTAATCATGGGTTTAAAGAGGGGAATACGGGGCAATGACGGGGGTATCCATGCCAGCGGCGATGTATGTCACGCTTTTTTGGGAAGGTAGCAGGTTTGGGGATGCGAGATTTGAATGCAAATGAATGTGCGAGCGCCGCTGGACTTGAACGTGTGGAACGGCGAGGGGTGACTGGAACATTCCGTTTGACAGAGAATTGTTTCGGTCGGTCTCAACGTGATGCATGCGATAACGGAACGCCCAGGAATGGATGAGGCCATGTGTGTAAATGAAACAGGATTGTTCATTCAAACTCGTTCGACCAGACATCGGAGAGTTTCTATTGGTCAGGCTATTCCGGTCCACGCCGGTCCCGCGACAAACGTGGATCTGAACCATGATTCATGAGTATAAGGTGGTAGTATGACCAGGAGACCACGCGAAGCGACCTAGACAAGACATGGAGTCAATGGACTGGACCTGATTCATGGCAACATAACAGGTCGTACCAGGTACAGCTCCTTGGTGCAACAGCTCGGAACACCTTCACATCGCGACCCCGCACCGCCAAATGATCATCACCATCACAAATGAGAGAAAGAAAATGTCATAAAAAAACTCTTCATCATCGTAACCAAGCATCCCATCTGCTTTGAGACGCGCGGCATCACCACCGGATGACAACCATCAACTGCGCCACGCAAACCACGCCTCTGTTTTTTCATCCACCTTCTCACCCACCCCCACCAACTGAACCCAGACAACCCTACCTTGAAACTGTTGAAGGAACTCGAATCCTACTCGGAGCGATGGTAGCTACACTCAGGTTGGTCCGATACATCATCCCCGTACCCGTCCTGGGCTTTGGACGAAAACGTTCCGAGCTTGGACTTGAACTTGACAAAGGTGACTGCGGAGTGGTAATGGGTGCCGAGGATGGACTCGGACCCGACCCGACCCCTGACGACGGCATAAACAACGTCTGCGTGCCTCCTGGCGAGACTGCAGGCGCCTGCGTACGGTTGGGCGCGGTATTCAGGGAGATGGTGCGTAACTTGAGCTGGTCATGTACATTCCGATTGTACGTCAATATCTGACCAGGCCGCGGGGGCTGTTCGCCAGGCTGGAAACCCTTGCCGGGAGACTGGTTCGACTCCGCCTGGTTTGGAGAAAGACGAAGGGAAATATTAGCAGGTATTGGGGAGAATAGTGGGAGGCTGCGGCTCACAAGCCTGAGAGGACGAGGTGCGTATGCCTGAGCCCCGTTTGCAGACGGTGATATTAATGAGGGGGTAGTTGGGCGCGGAAGTCCCGATGTTGCAGACTGGGAAGGGAAAGGGGATTTCGGAATAGTCAAGGACGGCCTTGGCATGCCATTGAAGGAAGGACGTGGTGAGCCTACGGTGATACTTGTTTTCGATGACCGTTCGCTAAGTGACTGTCTCGGTGTAGACGTTGCAGAAGGGGTGTTCGACTTTACATCGCCCACAATGTTGTTGGACGACAATGTGCGGGGAGGTTGCAATGCGCCAGATTGTGAACGAAGGCCGAGAGAGGATGGAAACTTCCTCGCACTCGGAGGGAGAGGGGGGAGCACCTTGTCCTGATTGTAGAGCGGCTGCAGTTGTGGGATTCCTTCGCCGCTTTCGGGTGTGGCGGGGAAGGATATGCTGGAGGAGGCTGTGCTGCTTGGCGTGTGGGGGATGTCGGCGCTAGAACTTCCATTGAGGCTGCCGAGGCTGGAACGCGTAAACGCGGCACGTGTCGGCGTGATGCCATCATCGTGTTCACGAATACGTGGCATAAGCCCAGAGTGCCCATCAGCATGGTCGATGGAGACAGCGTATATGCTGGATTCTGAGACTGAACCGGCCCTTGTGCGCGCACCTATCGAGGAGTTGGAGTATGTGCTATAGCGACCAAGGGACGAGCCGGCGCTGCGGACACTTCCGACGCGACTGACAGGTTTGCTCCTGGAAGGAAGACTCCTTGTTGCTAGGCTGAAGCGATCAGAGCAACCAAACTCGTCGGGGCCATGTTCACTTTCGAACTCGTCGGCCTCACGAAGGACGGTGTGGGAGATGGATCGCGAGAGGGGGTGGGGATATGATTGTGATTGAGAGCTCCGATAGGACCCGACGGAGGACGATGAGGCACGGCGGGAGAGGACAAGCGTGGACACGCGCCGAGTGAGCGGGGAAGGCGCGTCTTCGTCTTCGCTGAAAAACAAATCACCGTCAACAACCAAGAAAGAAGCAAGCTCGGTAATGCGGCACCCCTCCCCATGGAAATCGCTAAACTACATTCGTCAAGCCATCCCAACATATAAGCATCAGGCCACCACCAGGCCATCATCTCTACACCATCCATCCGCAAGGTGCGTCCCGCAACAACCAGAACGGAAAGAAACAAGACACCAACCTGTCACTCCACCCGAGCCCAGTCGTCAGCCCAATCCCACCCTTGAGTAATTTTCCGTCACGGTGCCTGACCCTCCTTTGCACCGTATCCCTCGCATCCTTGGGATGCTTCGAGCCCGTGCTTGCTGTCGACTTCAACGACACATTCGATACATACGACGACGACGATATTACGCTGAGTCGCGCTGGATCCCCTTCGTGATGAGGCAGTAATTTCGAGTTGGGAGATAACATCCCATGACGCAACATTAATTCACTGCAAGGTGTTCGCGTTAATACCAGATATCCTTCAGAAGGCCGACACTCACGGGAGCGGTGTGTGCAGATCAAGGCTCGAATCTGAGTCGTTTGCTTCGTCTTCTCCCGAGACGGTGGTCACAATCCCCCTGGGCTGCGCAGCTTTGTTCACCGCGGTCTCCACTGTGCGAGAGGTCGGTGGCACCAGTGGTAGATCACCTCCCCTTGCACTCTTCGAACTCTCTTTCCGGTTTCGGGTACAACTTGGCTCACGTGACCGTGGTGGAGTAGAACGCTTTCTTGGACGCGGAGTGTCCGATATTATTTGCTTGATTTCTGGGGACATGGCACCATTTCTCAATGTCACATCCTCGGACGTAGAACGCAGGCATATAGAGTTGGTGGAGGACTCGCTTGCTTTACGCGGCCCACGGACATAGGAAGGTGGAGAGGATCGCATGTCACTAGGACTTTGGGGTTGTGATTGTGATTGTGAACGGAGGAGATGCGGCAATCGCGGAAATGGTTGAGAAGCCAGTTCGTCACCATCACCATCGTAATCCGATTTCAGCGCATTAAGATCACTGATATCGACGCTTGTTATCGAGTCCTCAGCGCATGGTTTATCGTCAGGGCGGAGGGATGCTGTGGCCACACGAGAAAGACAGGAACGAAGAATATCAGGGCTATCGCCCCGTGATTGATCGTGGCTCTTCCGCTCAGCGACTGAACCAAAAAGTGGGGGTGATTGTGGTGCAAGAGGCGGCGGTGCGCGAGACGCTTCCACAGGCTCCTCCGCTATCGCTTCACCGTGTTCATTCTTTGGGTAGATGGGATTCCGCAGTGAAGACAATGAACCTTGTCTGGCTCTGCCGCGCACCGAGACGTTGGCGTCGATAGATAACCGTGGCCGTTGGTCTGCACGAGATTGCGACCGTGACTCGGCCATTGAGTGAGCAGGAGAGGCAGAGGGGGTAACTGTTTGCAAGTTACGACGTGTCGCGAAAAGGTCTGGTGTGACAGAGGTGGGACCAGGAACAGGCGGGAGAGGACCGGTGGGGGGCGACGAGGGAGGCGGGTTGTTCTGTGGCAGGGTCGCTGCAACCGACTTGGGTGAACATGGGGATATCGCATTGGAGTTGGAAGGCGAAACAGGGCTGATCGGCCCTGACGCCAACCAACTGGTTAAAAGAGACGGGCTATTCAAGAAACTGCTCGGCGTAAGACTGGTTGGCGTTCCAGGAATGTGACTGGGTGGAGCGGGAAACGCCTCGAGGAGGAAGGGGACTGGCGTGCGCCGGGATACCCGCGATGAGGGCGAGGCACGGCCAGGGGTTTGAGATTCTGAGGACACGCGGCGAGTTTGTGAATGTGTGGCTGGGGCGAGGTCTGCGGATCGAACATGAGGATTAGGAAGGTTTAGAGGAACGTCGACGAGGGACGGGGATGGGTCGAACGACATTCTCGGAGTGGCCGTCGTCATGACTATGTTGTTGCTGTTCGTCGTCGCGGCCGTCACACGTCCACCCAGCGTGCCCGACGAACGAAGGCGAAAAATAGTGAATCAAAATGTGACGGGGTGGAGCGAGCTCGCGTACAAAGGCGCCGTTTCTCACGCTCGTTTCCCGAAAGTTGGTTGCGCCGCGTTGCAATGCGCGTCAACGTCTTATGGAAGGAAAAGAAGAAGAAAAACAAGCTTTGTGCGGGTCGAACGTGGCTTGACAAGGCACCTGGAATTCATGATTACGGTAGAGTTCAGTCTCAGTCACCTACTTGTGCAACTTCCGTATCATCTCCAGCGCAGTCATATCCATAACAAAAGGCCTCGGCCACGTCGTCCGCACAACGACCGTTGCAATCGCAGGCGGAGCCCAAATCACGGTGTGCGGAAACCTGTCCGTGTTCATATAGTGGACCGACAAGACCGCTCCGGTGTTCGCGCTATGCCCTGCCAGTCTATACTTGTCCTCGTCATCACTCCCCATGGCTCATGGGAAAGCGTATACTAAACTTTGCGCCCGACTTTTCTGGCGGAATCAGCGTAGCATGATCCGATCATTGGCCAATGATGGCACCCACCCCCGCACCCGACTTGAAATTCCCATCCGGATCCTTCATTGACAGGTCGCTACCGATACCTCTACATTCCAGCGTCCCAACCGATCTGTCAGTACCAGTACCACCTTACAGAATCACATTCTCATTGTTCATGCCATGTCACATGTCATGTCCATCAACCGTCCGATAGCAATGTAAACTTTGTCTAAACGCGCGCCTCCACTGACACTTTTCGCATGACCTTTATTGTTGTAGCCTAATATTAGGCTGGGGTTCATTTACATATATAGCTTATCAGACCCCTCAATCAGCGTATTTGACATACCTGTTCAGGCTGCCAGGTTTTTGCCGCCAGGTATGAAGGTTTTCGATCGTGTATGTGCATAACCACTCATCCTCATCTAATGACATGTCACATTCCATGCCGTGGCTGCTAGAGAGTGGTAAAACACTTGCTTGCCATGATGTAAAGAGGACCCCCATTCGAGTCCCTCGTTTGCAACTGCGTTCCTGCCCCTGCTTACTAAGTACCGCTTCTCCAGGTCGCTCTTTGTTTCAGAATACAAGGCTTCAAGAATCGTTGGAGATGGTCTTCCTGTCCCAAGGACAATTCATCAATTCCAGAGTACCAGATGAGTTGTGTTTGGGACAATATGTAACCTGGCATGTTGACCGTATCGAAGAAATGAAACTTGAGGTGGTATGCCTAGCATGAAAGTTCTCCGTGGAAATGTACCAATTGCCTACGGTGAGATGGCTCAAGCGCTCATAGGTGAAACCTCGGTCATACAAGTGTAACCGTTCGTCTTTGTTCAGCGAACACCGATTGTGGTTGCATCGAGAGACTGCCTACCTTCCACCCACAGAATGGCCTACACAAGTGACGAAAACTGGTCTTCTAAATTCCTCTGACTCATTGATAGCCTCATCGGGCCCCCCTCGATGACGAACGAACCCCCGTTTCAGCCAGCCATTCGTCTCCGAGGAATCGTGCGGTTCGTGCCTGAGACTGTCGTGTCCTCGGGAGGTACGCGAGAGAACAGAAGCGCGCAAGATCCAACATGTCCGGCACCTGTCAGACGAGTTGTCACGAACGACGGTACCTTGCCCTCGCGTCCCAAGCGCGGGGAATAAATATTATACGAATAGGACTCATCATCGAATCCACCACAGTGCGTACTACGCGAAATACCGCACTGCAGTCGGGTCGATGTGATTTATCTGTCATGGAATGTCGTATCAACTTGGCTCGAACCTTTAGAGCAGTGATCGTTATCTCTAGTATCGCCTTATCCTTATCGTTTCATATCCACATGACGACTTGGAGCATAACGGCAACAACGGCGAATTAAGCCCAACGTGTCCACGTCCAATGTAGTGTCATTGGCACAAGCTGCCAATCACTCACTCTTTGGCGGACGCTTGGCTGGTGGGATAGAGTAGGAATGAATTGGTATCGTAATGTCGCAGTTACGATAGCAATGTACGAAGGAAAGGAGAACAGTGGCGGGAAGAATGGTGAGGCCTTTAGGGAGAGTGGCGGAAAGTTGCGCTTTCGGGTCTAGAACAGGAGTACAGCGCCTCCCTCTGAGGGTGCCAAGTTAGGGTTCACGCGCTCGGAACCACAAGTGAGAGTTCCGAGGCGCCAGAATGGTGAATGAGTGGTCGGGTGGGTGCGACGAACGGTGGGAACCAAGGAAGGGCGAGAACGAGAAGGTCAGTGCCACGAAGAAAGAGCCACGAGATACGCTTGTCTTGGCCTACTCTGAATCGATCTGATCGCTGGCACCACCGTGCCTGCGCAAAAAAAAAACATGTGGCCATTCGGTCATATCGGTTATCATTTTGATGAACAATAATGTGGTCAGAGAACAGCGCTCACATAGTAGTCAGGGACCAGACCGACATCCGGCAGTCGGTGAAAGCAGGCTCCGAAAAGACATAGTAGCTTCGCTCGTTCTGAATCGAAGACTTGACGTTATCTGCCAGCGTGCCTGTAGCATGACAAATCCTTGAATCTTGTCCAACCAACCGTACACCCTTTTATCACCGGTCCAAACAGGGAACAAAGGAAATATGTGGATCGGCGTGGAGCACATGATGACATCGTCACCATTGGTTGGAGACTTGGCAAATTACTGCGGCGCAGCTGCATCGTGGAACTTCCCCGATTCTTCCGAATCACTCAACTGGCCGTTTCAGACGAACTGGGCACTAGTACAGCCAGCTACTGATCGGCGGCACCTCGCTGAACCTCTCAACTCCGCTCGGATGGGCTATGTACGTTCCCGTCAAATGGTCGAGGTATCTTGCTCGGGCGGCACTGCCAGTGATCCGGAGAGTTTGACAGTCAAAGACGAGGACGGCCCCTCGGACCTATCTACGCAAATCAGGGCGGATGCACTATCGGGCTCAACGCGTCTTCTTTTTTTTTTGGCAACGCACATGATCCTTCGAATCCTCGTCATTTTTCAAGCAGAGTTGAAACTCGTCACGCGCGCCAAATCAAGTGCTTCAGCACTGGATGTCTTCGGCGCAGCGATGTCACTATTTGTATTTCTGGGCCGCAGCCTTGGTGTACTGAGCCCGCTGATTCGCGCCAAGATGTCACAAGGGGGGACCGATTTTGTGTGCAAAACTTGAAAGACATACCTGAGCCGCGCAAGTGGACCCTGACGGTTCATTTGGCGCGAAGGTGGCAGCTCAACTTTGAACAAGCACATAGTTTGAGTTGGTCCTTAGGCTAGGCTAAAGCATATCCTGCGTATGTAAATATGTGTGTTGGTTTGAAACACGTTCCCAGGCTTAGGCTTCTCACGCCGCTGCGAGTCCTCGGAGTACAACTGAACAAGATAGTTGTGATTTCCAGCGATCGACTCCGTATCTTGAGGCGATTTGGGCGATTTTGTTTCATGTCGATTGCTGGCGATCCAACAACAAGAGCTTGATCGCGACGATCATCATTCAATACCATGTGTCCCTCTTTGACTCTCTTCGGTTTACACTTCAAAGTCCTCTTACCTCAAAGATACGCTCCCGATTTCTGATACACTTTCGTCACTCCATAGGCGTTGACTCATGATATCGTTGACCGGTGCCGTGTTCATGCAGGGTTCGTCTTTCAGTGCCAAGCGAGAGGAATAACTGATTCTCCTTAGCCTACGAGAGATAAAGTTTACCTCGAGTCATTGACTGGGCCCTATCTCCCTGAGTACGTTCCGACAAAAAGTTCCCTGTCCCCTCCAGGCGTAAAAGAAGCATGGTTCAATTTGGACATGTTTCAGGCTGGGTCACATATCGCATGGTGGTGGCCTTATCATATGGACTATGCATGTGTTCTGGGTTCTAGTCGTTCAAAAGCCATCGAATTAGTACGTCCTTCCACAACAAGCATGAGACTCATCGTATGGATATCTCTTTGAACAAGAAAGTTTTTCAGCGGAACAAGGGGGACCTTGACAATATCTCTTCGCGAATCAGGATTGACTGTATTGTAACGGTGGCACCAACGTACACGATCAAAGGATCCGAGATATAGGCCCCATCCGATTCGGTGGGGGCTGCTACTGCATTGATCATGCTGTTTTTTTTTTATCACATCCTACTTACGGCAACTTGAATTCGTGCTGTCAGTTCCATGTCACGTGTATGATATCATGTGTACGGGTGTGTCCTCAGGTCCAAGTCTTCAAGCCTTGGGCGAAACCCTGGTGTACACTCGCAGACGATGCCCTAGGTCAGAGAGCACAGTGGAGCTTGGTTGAACAACACCGCGTGGTATTTGGTATACTGTTTCCGTTTGATCGATCGACACGAGTCAGTGGTCGGCGCCTCGATCGCGACGGGATGAGAAGAGCTGAGATGGTGTGACAATGACGGAACTTGATCAGTTCATGACGTGGAAGCAAGCGAAGTCGCTGACGTTTGGGCCACATGACAAAAAGGGTTAGACCGTGTCAAAACCTTGAGCACTCCTGCAGTGGATTCGAGGTGACGGTTAGCCAACAATACAATCCACAGGGCCCTAGTGGAAGGTACCAGTATATACGCCATGCGGATGGGGGAAGGCTTTTTCCGATTCAAGCGGGATAAACCGAAAACAAATTTTCAAAGATGAGGGCGCTAGTGAGTATGATTGAACCCTGGAGCTGTGCAATACATTCGGAGGCTGTTTCGGAGTGGATACTTACTATTTAGGGCAGTGCGGGCCCCGGTGAGGAAGTCGAGGTATGTATGTAAGTGACCTCGAGGGTCCTTGACCCTGGTATCCAGGGAGTTCCCTTGGGATATGACGGCATTCTCCTTGGGGTTGAAGCACGCGAGGACGATTGAACGTTATTCCCATCCGCCGAAGACCCTAGCAGTCCGATGAGCGCACAAATCATTGACATGGATACGAGACGAGAGATAGGTGCCGCAAGCAGTGTGTGGATCGGATGCTATTTCGCTGGATCTCACTCCGGAGGTGATGTGGCTCAAGTGTGGCGAATACTGAGGCTTGTGTAGAGACTCGATGGATCGATCTAGACACAGTGATCAGTGATCTCGGACGGGGATTGGCGGAACCGAAGCAAACGCGGGCCGAGCACATGGTACCGGACAAGATGCCAAGGTTGGAATGTTGGGTAGAGGAAACGAATCCGACTCGGTCGGCGCAGGCACATCTCCGCGACTCGGACACCGATAGAACGGAGTAGTAGCGGCCTCATTGCTGCGTGGTTTTGATGTGGTCGAAGTGGCGTGCGCCTCAGGGTTAGTTAAGGGTTCGAGCGAGGCTTCTAGTCATTGGTAGGCGCGGAGGGGATGCGGACATGGTGAATGGAGCCGTAACACGAATGTCGAGGGTGGGTTTCGTGCGGGCACAACTTGCAGTGACTGCGGACAGCGGGCGCGGAAGGGGACGGGGGTCCGAGCAAGTGGACGGCGCGTGTTACGTCATGTTACGGAGAAAGCCGGCGCAGTGAGTTGCTATGGGCCACCTTCCTAAAAAGGAGAATTCTTTGATGCACAAACACGATCGACACGTGGTCGGCTTGAATTTTAAGTTGACGTATGTCTCAGGGGCACCGCGTGCGATGCAAAGGTTCACCTCGAATACCACTGCAGATATTGAGGTAAGCGCGAAAGGGGCACTTGATACTTAGCTGGCCTCTTCTCCGCCTCTCACTCCAACTTTCATCAGATGACCTTTGATCCGTATGCTGATCGTCTCTCCTTCCCAGACCAAGTCCTCCTCCACCCCGCCTCGTCTGCCACAACGCCCTCCGTAAAGTCCGAGTCTGCCTCCCCCCACATCGACTCACCCGCACACGCCTTCTCTTTCTCCTACCCCCTGCTCTCTCCCGATCACCGTCCCCCCTTCCGCTACGGCATGTCCGACTCCTGGAAGCGCCCCCAGCACGACCCCCCGCATCCCCAAAACATCGCCCTCCCCTTTCACGACGACTACGACGACCCAGACGACCTCGTCGACCTCTCTTCCGGCCCACATCTCCCCTCCCAATCTGACCGCATCGTCCGCCGCAGGAGCAGCAAAGGCACGCTTCATTCTCCTCTCCATCATGTCGCTCACCTGCCCCCCAGCATGCGACCAGTGCAGAAAAAGTAAATGCAAGTGCGAGCGAGCCGCCGACGCCGACGCCTGCAAGAGCTGCATCATGCTCGGCACGCGTGAGTCGTCATTCCCTCCATTCCTGTCATCATCCCTGACCGACGTAATCGGAACCGACCCTCGTGGTCTCGTCATCCTCTGTCATTCCCCCTCGGCTCGACCGCAACGCCTTGGTCATCGTTTCAAAACCTGCTTACGTCCACTAATTCAAATTTGTTCATCTTATCGTTTCCTGCCATCTTTCGTCTCGTGTTTCCATCTTTCCGCACTCCCTCCATTTGGTTCATCGTCTCTCGTAATCTTCATTCCACCTTGTCTCCCAATATTCCTTGTCCTTGCGTGATACCTCCTGCGTTCCGTGTGTTGTCCCCACTCTTATCATTTATTTCTTACGCCCTCAGCATGCACTTTTCTGGGCCCTTCTCGCAAGCGTGGCCCACCAAAGGGTTACATCGACGCAATCGAGGCGCGGCTCCACCAGACTGAGGCGCTCCTCGGAATTCTCTTAGCCGTAGAAGCTGAAAGAGCCGAGAGATCAGACATCTCGGAATCACATGGTTCCCTGGGATCTCCAGAGAAAGCAGCCGGTCTAGAAGGCATTTTGACAATTTTGAGAAAGGTATTCATTCGTTCCCATGTTGTCTGTACTAGTATTTCATCTCATCCGTCTTCTCACCACAGGACCCCCTTGCCAGAGAAATTTTAAATCGCGTCGACTCATCCCCGTATGGTGTCAAAGGTCGCAAAAACGGCAGCGTCAAAGCGCGCCCTCACGCCCATGGCCATGAAAATCCGACCAGTGGCATCGATCTCCATTCAACTCAGTACGTCTTTCATTACAAGTCAGATTAACCGTCAGAAAAACATTTTTCTTCCAGTCCTTCACACGAATGGCAAGACCGTGTTGCCGCCCTACTCGCTTCTTCCCTTCACTCACAACCAAGCCACTCTTTTGTCTCCTCTGCTTCCACCCCTTCTAATGTAATTTCTCTCAACGATCCTCATCCCCAACGCCCTCTGCACCTCCTACACCTCTCTGATGGGGATCATGTCCGGCGACAACGACGGCGCGTTGATAGTGAAGACCGCCATAGTTCCTCTCCAAAAGGAATATCCTTACTCCGCACTGGCAGTACAAGCCCAAGCTATTCGCCCCGTACAACTACCGACTATGCTTCTGGCAGCGGATATGCCTCTGGTTACATGGGTGCAAGTACCGATTCCGACAGCGAGGACGATGTCGTAGATGCTGTCGGACAACTCAGCTTAAACGAGGATGATCAGGTTCGCTATCATGGCAAGGCGAGTGGTTTGTATCTCCTGGGGATCAACACCAAGTCGGAGGCTAGGAACGAGGGCGGTATTTGGTACGTTGTTCCTTATGGCGTCGTCACTTTTCTCCGGATACCATGGTTCTGTCAGGCGCTTTCCCAGGGCGCGAGTTTGGCCTCCGCTTCCGCTCTCGGAAGCGAACGCGCCAACGTCACCCTCCACAGATTTCGGCACTCCTCCGCACAAGATTTTGTTAGATACTACCGCGCAATTGCCGTTTACGTCTGGGACCCTGGGTAATGATCTGGCATCGTTGTTACCAGATTCCCCCATGCAGGAACACTTGCTAGAACTCTACTTCACCTATGTCCATCCTGCGTTTCCCATACTCCACAAAGATGCCTTCTGGGAAGGATATCGGAGGTAGGATAATACCCATCCGCTTGTCACTTTCGGCTAAGCTTTGTTTAGCATGCAAAATCCGCCAGCGGACACACCCTCACCCTCGTCAGATCTAGCTCGTGCAGGAACGAGTAACTCCCCTGCGCCGTTACAAGGAAAGCGACGCCACATCTCGCCTCTTTTGTTGTTCTCCATGTTTTCTATAGCTGCTCGTTACTCGCCGTTATCCTCCCCCCCTCTATCCTTTTGTTCCACACCTACATCTCCGCATCAATCAGGGCCTACTCCGATGTGGACAGCGGGAGATAAATTCTTCTTGCTAGCCAAAAACTTACTTGACAACACGTACGCTTCGTCCCTACCTTCAACCGTACAATCTTTGTTACTCCTTAGCTATCGCGAAATTGGTATTGGTGCCATGGCGCAAGCATGGGTGTACACAGGAATGGCTGTGCGCATGGCTCAAGATCTGGGCATGCATCGGTCTGCAGATGGATGGGCTCGCGTGGGTATAGGGAAAATATTCAGTCCACGACAGTTGCAAGAACGGAGACGGATTTGGTGGGGATGCGTTATTTTGGATGGCTATGTGAGCACGTACATTGGGCGACCATTGGCTATTTTCGAGAAGGACTACGACACACAGTTCCCTGGTATAGACGAGGTGCGTCGTGTCTCTTTCAGTCTGGTCTGGATGGCATCTTAATTTTTTTGTTGGCAGTGTGAGGAACAGGAGGCATGGATACCACACCCTTCATTACCTCCAGACACCAAAGGACGTGGATACCGCCCCGGGAATGAAACAACGCCGACTGTTCCCGGCCACGTTTTGTCTTGTTTCACCGCGTCTGCAACTCTATGTAAGTTCGACACCCGAATTCATCATGTACTTGATTTGAGGCGTGACACACAGCCACGATTCTGTCCAAAATCGTCCAGTCGATCTATTCGATTCGCGTTCCCTCCTCCCGGCATGTTGAATCCCTCCATATCGAGGGATTGCTGGACAAGTGGTATCTCGACCTTCCGGAAAATTTGCGATTTGAGTTGCGGTATGACTCGATGGGCAACTTGAGTACGATGGATGCCAGAAGGATACCACCACCACATATATTGACGTTGCATATGCGATATTGGTGCACGATTCTGTTATTGCATCGGCCCTTGTGAGTGATTTGTCACATTTTTTGTCGTTTTAAAGATTCATCGGGTGCGTTTCAGCATTCGGCAGATGTATTTATTAAACAAGAAGTGTGCAACCATTTTTATTCTTCTATAAAAATATATCTGAACTTCATGTCAGTAAATCGGAGGATGGCGACGACGCGGATGTCCGTGCTGCAAGCACAAAACATTATGAGCTTTGTGTTGGTGCGGCAAACCACATTGCATCTATAGGTAAGTCGGTATGGCTGTGCAGAAGGATATGATGATACTGATTTGGATCTGGATCTGCAGTGACCTTTTACCGTGAAAAATATTGCCTTCAACGAGCATCTGTCTTTCTCTGTTTCTACTTATTCACTGCTAGCATTATGCATGTTACGAGTCGTGAGTATACCCTTGCATATACTTGGCTCAAAGTCTCATGTGGCTTGTGGAAGTGTCTGTCTACCCGAACGATCCGCAAGCACGGATAGGTCTGACTAAATGTATGGATGCCTTGCAAGATATGGAGGCTGTCTGGCCCTCTGCGGCTCGTGCTCACGAACTCCTACGTGGATCCGATCCGCTCAACAAAAACGGTAAACATTTTGGACAAATCGTTACTGGTCAAGAACGACAAAAACGGGCCGCAGACCATGCTGCTGACTCGGAGGATGCATACGAGCGCTCACAAATGTCTGTTTGCCCCAGTGGTACTTCACTTGCCCCTTCGCCACCGTACTCCGAGACGTGGCGCTCGACACAGTTCCAAATGTCGCAGGCAACTGGGCCAGGGCAACCGGGTGATTTTTCATCAACGTCATTGTCCACGGCTCAGCCTTCTTCGTACTACTCCTGGCCCTCGGATGGGGGCTCGTATGTGCCGTTCGCGGGTACGCTGTCCACGTCCGTCTTGCCTCAGATGTACAGCACGGGTTTACTCGACGAGCGACGGCTGCCACAGACTGTAACGTCGTCTCCGCACAGACAACCTCGGTTGAACGGGCAACCTGCAAGTGGGAGTGGTGGTCATGGGGGGTACGAGTCCACGAGCGGAGGACGGTACCCTCAATTTTGGAACGATTATACGTCATTTCCTCAGATGGGTATGACGTATGGACAGTCTCCGAGTGGACCGACGCAAGGACAGGAAGGAATGTATCTCAATGAACAGTATGGCGGTATTTATGGTACGTGTCCACTTTGATGGGGGATGACGTGTGGGCTGACGTGTCTTGTTGATATCATAGATCATCCAGCACCACCTTCGTAACGTCTCCCCTTCTCGATTATCGTGCATGTTGCTGTGATATTTTTACACTTTGTTCTCGTGTTGTCTCTTTCTGTCGTTCAAGTTTTTTTTTGTCGTTCGAGAATACGGTATTTCTGGTTGCTATCTTCTGGACAGTCGTGTTCTGATTCTTGCTTTCTCTTGCTCTCGTGTTTATGTCATAATCGACGGACAGTTGTACCTATCAATGTATGTATCGTAGACCTGCGTAATTCAGTACCTTAATAGCTTCGATCCATATCGATTGCGGTGACAAGGAATGGAGGGGCCTCGAGGCAAGTAGCCTCGAGGGGGACACATGATTCTCAAATAGCAGAGGCTTGACGACACACACAAGTCGACCCACCCATTGATGACGAAAGGCAGCACTAGCGGTGCGCTACGCGATCTGTTGTTGTCTGTGGCGCCACAGTGGGTCGAATCCCATCGACACCTTTATCCTCACTACTACACATCCTCATCAACATCCGCATCAGGGGGTCGACGCGTACTCGGGTCGAGGCGAATTCACAGTTGGATCGTTCATGACAAGGACAAGAACAACCCTGGTGATAATTCGTTGCGCTTCACAGACGTAGAAGAGTCGGAGGACGACTTTGCGCGCACCAACCACAACCACAACCCTAACGACGACACCCAAAACAGAAACCGAGCCAACGCTGCGATGCATGCGCTATTGCCCAATGAGACGGAGAGAGCGAGGGAGGAAGAAGAGGGGGCGGTGGGGATGTTGACTGCGCTGATGGGCGACGGATTCGATCCCGAGGTCGCACGACGGATTTTGAGAAAGTATGACGGGAACGTGGACAAGGCAGCCGGGGCGCTGTTGGAGGGCGAACGCGGGGAGGAGATGATCACCGGGCCTTTTCCTCAACAACAACCATCACCACCGTCGGGTCACCAAATTCAGAGTCAGGGGTGGCCAGCCATTGGGGGGGCTACGACGAGCGCATCGAGTTCAAGTTGGTCGCTCGGGACGTCAGGATCGACGGGGTCGACGCAAACGCAGACACAAAAAACGGGTGGCGGGTCGTTGGCGTTGGCATCTCAGACACCACCACGTTCTGCCGGTGGACGTCCGAACACGCCTGTGATTGATTTGACGCTGGACGATGATCCGGATTTACAGCGAGCGATGCAGGAGTCGATGAATACGTTGCATGCTTCGGGTGGGGGTTATGTGCCGTCGTATACGACGGGAACGGGGTATCAGACGCTGTATGCGCCGTCTCAGAGTCAAGTGCAGAACACGATGATCCAGTCGCAGCAGCAGCAACCACAAGGGCCCGTGTTTGGGCCGAGCGAGCGTCCGTCTGATCCAAACTGGGCGATGGTCCCGTCGAATGTGAGTATATGTCAATCTGGAGGTACGATCATCGCTGACGTGTTGGTTTTATGTGTGTGTTTTTCTAGCAGAATGAGAGCAATGATGCGAATTACTTGCAAAACTTGAATCGCGCTATCGAAGCCAGCTTGGAAACGATGGGGGACTCGGATGCACTCGAGCCGTTCCCTGTCGAGCAGCAGTTGCGGAGGGATGGCTGGTCAGTGTTGTTCATGCTACGTTTTCATGGATATCTGTTACTGAAGTGTGCGGCAGTCCTGTCGTGTTACGCCCATCGATGCACACGATGGTATATGCTGCAAGCATCCTTCAGGGCTTATTCTATGTACCTCAAATAAGAGTGCGCATGTCGTGCTGGCGCCCTCCTATTCCAATAAACGTGGACGAGGTCGCTCCGCCTATCAGTGGCCCGGGTACGTGTACCAATCTTTACCAGTGATTTGGAAATGGTAACTGTGAGCCCAGACTTTACATTATGGGCACTCAGCGAAATATTCACGCACATGGATCTCGCACGGCTGTGTGATCTCAACGTGGATAAACGACTCCCTGCGTTCAATATCGAGCCTTGGGATAGACCTGCTCAGCCTCCGGGGGAATTATCGCGGAGTGAGTGTGTCGCGTCACGTCTTAGGCAGACGATGGCTCATGAAGACATTCAGAGTTTTTTGCTAGGCTATCAGTCACCCTCGAGAGAGCGTTCCTTGACCAGTTCGCGCGCGACCGACAACCTCTTCCCAAGTAACACCTTACTCTTTCTTGCGCAGAAAGAGCACTTACATTTGTTCGTTAGACCACGGTTACTGCACTTCCAGTATGGTAGCAGCATCAGCGAACCGGGCGAACTCCTTCAAGAAACATCCATTGTCCCGATCGACGTCAACGGTGGAGAGTCGAACGACCTCATCGGGCGGCTCTCTGCGCAACTGTCGAAACCTGTTTCCGAGCCGGGCAAGCAGAGCGTTATATTCGAGCCTTCTGAAGTGGTCGCTTTTGAGCTTGTTCGCTCGTCATCGACACCGAATACATCCTCCAGCGGGGGCGGATCGGACAGAAAGGCGTTCACGTACCCAAAGTCGATATACCTTGACCAATTTCTGAGGGAGAACGTCGAACTTGCGCGTGCGAAACGTGCACAAAGACAAGCAATGTTGGAAGAAGTGCAGAAGCTTGTGTTGCACAAGAAAGCATTGACCCATTTCGATGTACGTCGGTCCTCTCATGCATGGTCCAAGTGTTTGATGTTCTTGGAATGGTTAGGGCAAGGATACGTTGAAGGATTTGCGATCAGTCATCTTTTACTTTGAAAACGTGGCCGATAGCAAGGATGATCGGGAGCGCGGCGCGTCGATTCTGGCCACGACGCAGAAGCTAAAGAGTATCTTGACTACCATCGAAGAGGGGATCAAAGGTTCGAGTTTCTTTTTACTCTCCTTGCGATTTGGTAATGACGATAGTATTTACAGCCATCGACGAGAAGGTAGATACACTACGTGTTCAAGCGGAGACATTGCTCAACTGTGAGGAGCTGCAACGGTTCAAGGCATGTTCTCAAATGTTTGTTCCTTTCTTCATGTTGCTCAACCTTCTCTAGTATGAGCTGCGGGTGGTGTTTGTGCACGACGGTTTGTATGGCAGGAAGCACTTATATTCTTATGTGCATGACAAGTCTTGCTGGTGGAAGATTGCAGACTCGTTGATAGAAAAGGTAAATCGAGGATCCTGTTGACGCACGAATTACACTCACCTTGATGGCTTTTTACAGGTACGCGAGGAAGTTGTTCTGAATGATCAAGCAGGACTTCATCTCGGTGCTGGTCCGTACCTACTGTTTTACTCGCGAGCGATGGAGAACGAGAGCCCGGCGCTATCCCTTCCCTGGATGGATGACATCAAAGTGGGACTTTTCTTCTTCGCTTGTTATTTTCATGAGTTGATGTTGGTCTACTCTAGGACGATGTTAGAATGGCCAATAGAGAGTTTTTATCACAGCTCCCGTCAGAGCTCGTCGGGGATATTATGATCGATGAGGATATATCATTGCCGACTATCGTCTCGTCTAAGCAGAGTGAGGGAATGGACGTGTCATTGTAAAGTGTGTATCTAAATGCTAAATGAACGCTTGATGGAGATAATTTTATTAAACATGAAAAAGCTCGGGGCCAACGGTGATTAGTTCAGTACTTGTTACCCGGTCGGAGATGAATCTGAACCTTTTTATAACCGCCGATCAGGCTGACAATCTCTTCCACAAAGAAAGAACGACTTGAAGTACCAGATGCTTATGGCGCTCCAAACCCCAAATAAATAAAATGAATTTTTTTTGTGTGGTGCAATTTTTTCTTTTTAATGAGGGTGCATGATGTTTTTTTAGGAGGTTGCACTTTTTTTTTTTGAGTGCGGACCTGGCCCTAGGTGGCATGGAACCCTATTGCACACATGACAAAGTCCTAGATATGACTCAGAGGTGACTGGTGATGACCCGATGATCCCCGAGCAGTCAGGTGCAACATGTTCCCATAACAGTTGCAGTCCACGTCAGTTGTCTCCTCATGCTCCCAACCACACATAAACAGCAGTTCTGTGTCCTTGTAACACATGTCTGTCCAGAGGTTCTTGGGAAGTGGCTTGGGCAACTGGTCAGCCTCTTCAACAGCTTGGTCCACCACTGCCTTTGCCTCCTTGTCCAATTGCTACACAAAATGTCAGCACTAGAAAAAGCAAGTGAGAAGAGCTCCTGATCACACATAAATGGCAGGCCCCAATCTTTGATATAACATTGCAGGCTACAGATAGGGTCCTGAGTCACTGCACATCTAAGTCTGCTATACCTTTTCATGCATGTGGTAAGTTGTACTGGGGTCAGGCACTCCATTGATTGGGTGTCAGATGAAATGAAATGATGTAGGTGGGTGCATACAAATGACCACTGTAGTGGTAGGTGATGAATTCCATCAACAAGGGGCCATTGCTTTGAATGACCCAATTGTGAGTGAACTCAACTACATGTGCTGTTAACCTGTTTATGGAGTAGGTGTCATTGCAAATGGCCTGTGCTGGCTGTGACAACTTGTTGAAGTAGATGTTGTTGCAAATAACCAGAAACCTCATGTGACATGAATTACTATGGAATATCATAGTGACAGACTTGGATGACCTTAACTGTGCTACTTATCACCATTCATTGGGTTGAGAAGTCGTCCAGCCAGATCCTTGGCCATCCATTCTATGAAATCTTCCTTGTGTCAGAATGCAACTCCCCCCTTCACAGTGACTATCATTCCCCTCCAGCATTCGCGAGACACTTTTCCAATGTCCAGATTCTCGAAACACTGAACTGCATTTGTCATGTATTCCTGGACCATTTTGGTCCTGGGTTGACAAAGACTTCCCCTCAATCACCTGCCTAGCTAAGTAGTTAACATTATGTAACAAAATACTCGTAAACATGTACACAACATTTAAATTGGCACTGCACGACGTCGTTGACTCAAGAAGAGGGCTACATTTGTCCAAACATTCAAACGTTAGCTGGTGATGTTGACGTTGCCCAAACGAGCACGAGCCACGACTATACTTCAAGACCTCACCGTTGTACCTCCTCGCACATGGCGGTAACGCACTACGGACATCCCCACACCTACCAGCACCACCTTACACCTGAAAAATATCCGCTATGACGAGACAAGGCCATTCACAATCAGCTCTAGGGGAAGAACAACAGCTTTGCGAGCTGCAATGATGTATGTACCTAGGCGAAGCGTGCGTGTCTGAAGCATCTAGCCGCGATGAGGACGCTAGGAACCGTCCCAAGCAACTCCAGATCGTGTTAGAACACGTCAAAGAACGCTTGCAGAAAACGGTTGAAGAAGCCTCACCTACAAAGGCTCGAGACAAGACAAGCGAGATGGGAGTCAACGGCCATGTAGCAAGGCGATGTCCAGAGGCACCAGGAACGCCCAGACACGGACGAGGACGCATGCAATGTTGAAGTGATCGCGCAGTTTCGAGTGAAGCGGCAGGGGGTCACCCAGGCGGGCAAGTCGAATGAGGAGGCACGTCCAAAGGGTGGCGCGAACACGCAACATCGAGTTAGACGGCCAGGAGACCATCTGCCAGTAGGTGAGAAGGTCGGATCGGGAGACATCGAGGGCGACGGAACGTGTCGAAAGCGACACAAGTCGTACCGTTAGTAATATGGTCCGCTTATAGCACTCTCGCTGGATAGTTGACAGTCGGATTGGGGGTTCTACTCTAAGCTGAAAATGTACAAGCAACTCGAGGATGGATTGCACGCATCTTACCTCATATTTTCCTGGCTGATGGTTTTTAAAAAGAGGAAAAATGTGTAGTTAGAATGGGATTGACTTCAAAAGTAGTAAATGATAGGTGTGCCCGCCATGGTATGCAGTAGGGTTCTGTGTCACCTAGGGTCAGGTCCGCCACTCCTCCCTCAAAAAAGAAAGTGCGCGCACTCAAAAAAACGCGCAGCCTCCTAAAAAAACGTCGCGCACCCTCAAAAAGAAAAAGAAAAACGCGCTACATCTAAAAAAAGTCATTTTATTTATTTGGGGTTTGGAGTGCCATAGATGCTGCCATGCAAAGCAAAAGAAAAGAAACTATCCCGCAGAGTCCGGGAGAGGGTCGAGAGGCCATCCCGCTAGACCCGGCTGGGATTTCACCCATGAACTTCCCCTATCGACACTCAGGACTATGAAATCTCGAATGAGTTGCTGTCTGCGAGAGTAGCAGTGCCGGTGCTGTAAGCCAAAGAAAAGTGCCCATCAGTGATAGTTCGTTCGGGACCAACCCAAAGAATCTTACGCGACGTCGAGGGCACTGAAAAAGTAACCATTACTGGTAATGCGCATAAACAGTTTGGCTGCGCAGAATTTACAAATAATATACTCACCCTGGGGAAGCGTTGTTGGGAATAGTCGTATTAAACCACCCGAGGGTGAAATCCACACTCTGAGAGATCGGGTATGTACTAGAGCCGATGAGCACCACCTGAGCAACGGTGGGGTCTGTGTTTGCACCGATAGCAGTCTGAATATTCGCGTTGGAACCATCCTGTGGGATGTCTGTATCAAATTGTACATGCATTGACAAGCTTCCCAAGACGAAGGGGATGCAGAGAGCGAGAACGCTATGCAGACACATTGGTCAACGTGACGACGGAGGACATCAATGACGAATCTACCTGATTCTGGCAAACATGTTGATGGGTGAAAACGAGACAGGCAGCCTGAAAGAAAGGACGCCTTCTAGAGGGTAACAAAGAGACCTAGCTGGCTTTATATTGGAGAACTTATCTCAAATATATATATTTGTGCATTAGTGGGTTCGGCGGTGACGTTCCAGAATCCATGGGTTGCAGACTGAAATATTGTAATCGGCGATGCGTTTCAATAAAGGAGCCCAGACAAGTAGCATGGGTCGTAGAGCGGCAGATTCCAGGACCGGAAGCAAGTCTGGCGTCATTATGCCTAGGACGGGTACACTCAGCATTCTGCATTCTGGGTCAGATCATCGTACCTGATTATCGCCGTTTAGCCAAAAAAAAAGGGCCATTTGGACTGCCCGTTAGCCGCATCGCACACTAGAGTGATACTAGACAAGTAATGGCCGGAGCTTGCGAATAAATCGTGTGTGAGGGTGGGTATTCATAGAACAGAATCTATAGATTAAACTGTCATTTACAACATAGAAGATCGAGAATACTGATTTCGCACATGCCGGTCCAGGGTTGGGTTGCACGGAGGGCCGTGGAACAGTACTGCGGGAGTTACTCGGCGTCAGTGAGCGAACCTGTCACTTCGATGCATAAATCCATGACTTACAGTGAATTACCGCACCAACATTGCATTAGGGGATAACCATCTACTATCCATCAAGGTTCCAGTAGAACAACAAGTTTGCAACCACCGGGAGGTCTCCTTGACCTATAATTCGTGTCAGCAGTGAATCCAACCGGTGTCATCGCCCTGAAACATGCCGCGGCCGTACTCGCAGCGTATGGGGAGTTTTAAACATGCCGGCGCGGGGCACGTCCGCATGGTCGTGACAAACCCAGGCCGCCAGAATTTTATTTCACAAACGTATTGCTCTCCAAGAGAAAAAGAATAAGCGTGTCAACTGCGGTAAACCAAAACTCAGACGAGTTTACGACGCACCTCGAGACTCGGGTCGCAGATTGCGTCTACCTATTAAGCGCTAAGAAGCTCTCGGTTGATATCCTTTTCTACTGATATTAACTTCAATACATTGATTGAGTGACTCCCTTGAACTGCGTGTATGTAATATCGAGCCTTGAATTGGGGCAAGCCTGCGCAACTTCAAGCTTTCACGAAGTGCGTACCATATCCCGTCATGTTTTAGATGTGATGGATGGTCGGAGTTTTTGCTATTATATTGACACCCTTCCGGGCTTGGATCTTCCCGAATAAGACCACGGCTACTACACTAGTAGTAAATACTCTCAGTATGGTAGCAATACCAGCGAACTGGTCGAACCAGTCTTTCAAGAAACATCCATCAATATTGTTCCGATCGACGTCAACGGTGGAGAATTGAACGACCTCGCCGTCGGACAGCTTTCTTCGCAGCTATCGAAACCTGTTTCCGAGCCAGCCAGGTAGAGCGTTATGTTTGAACCCTCTGAAATAGTCGCTTTCTAGCTTGTTTTCTCTTCCTCGACTCCGAGTCCATCAACCAGCAGGCGGATTTAACAGAAAAGCTACCCAGAGTTGATATACCTTGACAAGCTTCTAACAGAGAATATGCGAAACGTGCACAAAGACAGGAAACATTGAAGAACGTACAGGGGCTCGTGTTCCACGAGGAAGCGTTGACCCACTTCGATGTAAGTCGGTTACTGTCTCATGTATGTGGGTCCAGGCAATATTCATGTGATGGTTAGGGCAATGACATGTTGAAGGATTTGCGATCTGTTATTTTGTTTGAAAATGTTTCCGATGGCTCGGATGATTCGGAGTGTGGCGTGTTGATCCAGGCCACGACGCAAAGGCTACCTTTTGCACGACGTCAGAATGGCTATCGCGGCTCCCGCCGGAGTTCGCTGGGGATATTATGATCGACGAGGACATATCGCTACCGACTATCGCCTTGTCTGTGTCTAGGCATCTAGGTGTGGGTGACGGGATGGACGTATCAATAGGCTCGATGATAATTCTCACGCCGTTGGAGTGATGTTTTATGCGAACTGTAAATGACCGACGCGATGAGTGGCCCCAAGCTGACGATCCCTTCCCAGATTCTACCATACATAGTCAAGGCAAAAGATTGCTCCCAAGTGACTATTCACCCACAGTCTCGAAGGGGCCGAGGCTGACCGGTCATAGCTAGCCGGCACCGGAAAGGTGCCACCGGCCAGGCAGCCACCCGGTGCAGGGCGGCATTATTTTGTCGACAACAGTGTGGTCCACCGCTTGATTCTTTTGACGGGGAGCATACACAATACCGAATGGTCAAGCCTCCAAGCACCCTTTTTTCTTTCCACATCCAAATTGCCGGTTTCTTGTCGCAGACGGTGTGGTACTATACGGCCGAGTCCGTCTGTGAAGAGCGGACAAGTGCGATACGTACGAGTTCTGTTGGTAGGACGTCAGCCAAAAATGGAAGGTGCGCGATAAGAGGGCGAATTAATGAAAAGTGATCCGATTGCGAATGCTTGAACGATGCTGGTGAATACGCGCTGACTTCGGACTGAATGTGAGGGGAAATGGACTTGAATTTGATGATGAAAACGACGACACATGGACTTTATATACGAGAGGCATTGGACTATGACATAGTGCGGAAAACAAAGAAACAAAGAAGTGAAATTTTGAAAAGTGAAAAGAAAGGGAAGAGGCAGTGCACGTCAAGGGACAACGTTGCGGCGAGATGAATGTATCATTGGTGATAGGGTGACGATGTGAAGAGAGAGCGGTGATCATCGAGATCGGGCCGTAAACGCGCAGCGTTCCTTACAGTACGTTTTACTGGAAAACAGTATTCCAAAGGCATCTGCTAAAACGAAAGACGCCATGAATCCTGGAACCACAGGAATTATCATCCAAAGATCCTACAACGTCATTGGTTCAAATTCTTTCTGGTGATTTGCAAACACAAAAAAAGACGTACTCCTCGTGGAGCTGGATACCACCCACAGCCCTCTTTGACCTGCCATCCAACCTCCTTGTGCAGTGAGCCACATCTTTCGCAAGTGCGACGGGGCCACAAACGCCGACGAACGCCCCGTGGCTACCGCCCTCGTTGATCACAGACGTGACAAACGCCTCCAACAGCTTCTCCATCTTTGGACGCCCACATACAAGTGCGATGCCGTGTGGCAGCTCCAGTTCTTCAACCGAATGGGTCGTGGCACGCGTATAGAATACCGAGACTCCAAGTCTAGCAGGACCGCATTGAGATACAAGCGCAGAAAAAAGAGGGAGGAAGCTTTTCAAGGCAGCTGGAAGATGCGGTATACATGCTTGTAATTGGCACTCGAGTGATAGACACACAAGACAGACAAACCTGGGTCAGGAACACTCCAGATGACGTCGATGACAAGAGTCCTGCTTTGAGCACCAGCCAGTACGAGGTCTTGAACTGCGGATAATGCAAATGTCACACCGCTGCCCCCAACGACGAACATCGCTCCCGAGTAATTTGGAACCATGGTATCGCCGATACCACCTAACAATCAATTTTAGCATGATTTAATCACAGGCCAGGCGACTCGGAAACACACCATATGGCCCTTGGATGAGCACTTGAGCCCTCTTTTCAGGTTCCCCATTTGTTGCGGGTGTCTGTGCCATCTTGTACAGTTTCGTCGTCCAATTTCCAGTCTTTTTACACATCAAAACCAAACCCTCCTCCGTGTCGGTTGCGCTGGCAATCGTGAACGGGTGCACCTCAGTCATCCCCCAAAGACCCATGGCAGTGGAAAGCACGCGGAGACGAACATGTTGGCCGGGTCGCCAACCTGTGTTCAAGGAAGGGATGTTTATTTGTGTTAATCCTAATTCTGGGATCGTTCGGAGGATGGCTGTGGTAAAGCGGGTCTTGATAATACGAATGATGTGGTCGAGTCCATAGACGACGGCACCAGCAATAACGTAAGGAATAGAGGCATGTTTGTGGTTACATACCTAGAGTACAACGATGGTCAGTTGTGCATGTAGGGCAGGCGTGAATCACTTGCCGCGATCAACATCACAACCAACGCTACCGTGTGCGTCCCGAAAAAGACGCTGTAATATTTCGTGCGGATATATTGAACCGAGAAGAGGCCAAGAAGATCGAAACAGACGAGAGCGACGATGCCCCAGCGAATATACGGCTCTGCGATTTTCTGTGAGATGTCCCCCGTCAAAGTCCAGGTGTATACTATGAAAATACACATAAGAACGATCTGAGATGAACATATGGAGTTGGGACGTACTGTTACCAATGGCATGGACATTTGCCCCAATTACCATCAATCGTCCAATGTGACGATGAAGATAATTCAGCTGGATGGACTGTCAGCCCAAATGCCCAATCTTGCAGATTTTGAATGTGTCGTGATACACGTACCTTTTCATACCCAACACCGACGAGGAGCCCGATTACATTATTCTTCGTAGCAAAGGCATACACAAACGGGATCTGAGATGCAACAACAAGCCCAATGCGTCCGGGATCAGAAAATGGATTGGATGCATAAAACGCGGCATAAAATATTGCCCCAGTATAACCCGCCATCAAGAGGACCTGCACGACAGTGTAATTTTCAAAGACTCGGTAATGGGTAAAACTTGCTGCAGGATGTCTGAGTGAGAAATGCATAGGAAGGTGCCAGGGCTGTCTGTCCGGTTCGTCGGGGGGAAATGAAGATTCCAGTGACACTTTCTCCACATCTGTGGATTGGTCCAAAGTCGTCTGTGAAGGGGGCCGTTGGGTCCTGAATTGCCTAGTAGAACGGAGAAGGTAACCCTGAAATATCTGAGAACGTTTGTTTGCTGTGTATACCAATGCGCGGGGAACATTAAGCACAAAAAATATGAAGATAATGAGGAGGATGAAACTATCCACACCCAACACCAAGCTGTGGTCAAAAACACTAGATGTATAAGTCAAAGAGGAGGCAGATTGTTCGAGCTGCATGATTTCTCGTCGGTACAGCTGCTACACGCGGATGTCAAAAAGGGTGGAAGGGGCTGCCAATCAACCTCGAAAACTAGAGTGTCATTTATCACAATGCACAATGCCATGGTCGGTCCCAAGCTGGCAAGTGACCCGTTCAAGGAGTTGTACACATGACGCTCTGGAAAATCATCCCATTGGCAGTTTAAATGGAGGTAGTCATTTCCAGATAGTTCGAGGAAACCGTGACTGAGACCAGGGCCCGGGGAAGGGAACTGATCCAGACTCAGATAATAGTCGTGCAGATTATCATATGTTCAAAGCAGCAAGCACACCGACCCTCCCACGAAGGTTTGCTATCGCGTGTGACTGAGATCTCAGGAACTGTCTCTGACACGAGCAACCTGTCAAGAGGAATTCCTTCTATATATAGTGATCGCGTTTTGCGTGAAAAAACTTACAGAATAGTGCGAGTGTTGTAACCATGGAGGGTGCTGGAGCTTAGTCTTGTGACCAGACCGTCTATGAGGCGAAGCCGTCGATTGGTGAATATCGCTCGCGTCGCGCATTATCCCACGGGTTTCGAAAATGTGGTGTCATAACTTTGTTGCAAATTATTGAAAATGAAAAATTGAAAATGCCGGCCATTACTTCGATCTGACAGCTGAAGCCATCTACAACAGATCATGTACAGCGACATGCACTCCAAGAAATCGGCAACCGAGTCTCTTATCAATATATTGGAACGCTGAGATAGTGTCATCATGGCATGTAAGTCATACTGTAATACGGACGCTCGCGCGACTACCGTGACCCTTTGCTAGATTCAAGGGTGTTATCAAAGAGGTGGGTGAACAAAAGAACTCCCTGTGTACGGTCATGATGCCACATTGACGGTCCCACTCGGTTTCCAGTTTCCAGAAAAAGGGTCAGAGTGTCGTCGTGGCCGGCTCCAAATGTCGGCAATTATGATCCATCGCGTATGGGTGGACGTGAGTCGCCGGGGAGGTAAGCTTGATGGTCGTCCGAGTCTTCATGAATCAACGATTCGGACGTCTCAGTCACTTCGTTGTCTATGCGTCCCTTGTGGGCACTCGCTTGATGGACTTGTCAACACCAGACTTCTGCTAAAGAAGTATTCGAGATTGAAAAAGGTAAAACAGGTTCGTCTGAAGGGTGGCAGGTGCCGTGGTTCAGGTGGTCACTGTTCAGCGCCCCCTTACAGGATTCAGAGACAGATAATCAAGAGTTGCCTTCCAAATGCAACATCCTTTTTTCAGACTATTATGCTCACAGAGTCAGGAGACCACTGACTGAAGTACGAATCTCTGTGTAGACTATCATGATGTACTTACGATGAATTTAAATAAACATTTTTAATCCCATTGGGAATGTTTCCTGCGAATTTCAGAACCGTGAGCTTCCGTATGGTCAGTTGTTTTACAAAGAGAACGGCCGGGAGTAACCCGAGAGTCCATGGGATTGATGGTTCGATTATCCGCTGAACGTCTGTGAGACTTTGCAATTTATTTTATCTATCCGAGTCCATCACAGCGCAGGGTATATAGTGGTCTGTCAAAGCAACAGTTGGTAGAATGTGACTTATTGACAATATCAGATCATTTATAGCGTAGGAACTGACTGCGCTGATACCAAACCTAGCAAATTGGGCCACTCGAACTTCACACATGACTTCGTATCCGGGCATGTCGTTGGGGGCTTTGTTATCGGGTGTCCAAATATCCCTGTTGTGCAAACGAGGTGCATGTGCACAACAACGATCACAGCTGTAAATCGACACCAGAAACTTGGAAAAATGCATATAATTTCATTGCATGACGGTAGGAACAATTTAAAGAAACCCTCGGCGTATACATGTACATCACGCATTAACATGTGATAGCTAGGCTACTAGTAATTGAGATTACCGACCTTGTGCATTGGCAACTTGAAGGCAAATGTTGATCAGCAATCGCAATATTTCGATTTTATTTTGACTAACGTGAACAATGTGTGTTTCCAAGACACGTCGCATACATTCACTTTAACGCATGAGTCACAACACGTAAAGTTTTTGACAGTGTTCAAATTGTCCCGAGATTCCTGGCCCTCAACACTTGATAATACATAGACCCACCCCACCCTGGAAATGGGTTACATGTTACGGACGGTACTCAATGAAAGGGCAATTACTTTCGCCGGAATAATGAACGGGCGTTGCGTCAACCAACTTGCGTGTCCGCAAGGCAAATATTATGATGCGATGTTCATTTGGTCATCTACCTTTCAGGCACTCGTGCCTTGATGGTTCAACTAAAGCAAGAAAGCAGAAAATATTACAAAGAAAGCAAATCAGAAAGATGAGAAGGCAAAAATAATGCAGGGACAGGGGAGAAAGCAGAAAGAAGAACAGAAAGAAACACAGAAAGCGACGGCGACGACACAAATAATCGCCCAAGGTGGATGGAGTGAGAATCCCACAACTGTGCTTACCAGAGAGCTTGAATATTGATCAACGATCAAATCACATGGTTTGGACTGTGACTAATACACGAGATTGATCTCCAAGAAGTCGCACACCGAGGGAAGGGAGCCCTGCGTCACGCGTATGTCTACTAGTACTCCAACCTAAAATTCATATCTATATTTTTGAAATGGCTGACGGTGCCTGCATATTCGTCAAAGCTGACCCGAGACCCTTGGCTCTAAATATCAATACATACGCTCATCAGATGGGTCACATTATCACCGTACTCAGCGAAAGGATGATTACTCGGAAATAGTGGCGTTGCAAAGCAAATATTAGCAGTCACGTGATTTTGACTTTGACTAATGTGCACAAGATTACAGGATAACGGATCTGGGGGAATGTACAAATAAATACGCAGAGGGTTCGAATCATTCGTAGACGCTGTGTATGTGAGAGCGCGTGTTTTCTCAGGTCTCTTTATCACCCTTGCCGCAGCACTTTTTCAAACACCAGTGGTCCAGACCAGTTACAAGAAAAGTTGTGTGTAAAACCCTGCCACTCCCACCATAGTCCCATCACCGCCAATGCGCATCGCAAGGACATCCCATGGACTCATCTGCACAGTCCATATATTCAACAAAGATTACCCGCGAGCCTCCACCGTGTCTCATGGTTGCCCTTGCCCTCCCGATACGCACAGTTTCACGATGCCCGACGCGCACGTGCACGCGTCCTCCCGATGTGCACGGATGTTCCGTCATCGATGCACCTGACCTCTCCCCAGGTCACCCACTGGCCGTCGCCTCGCTGTCGTTGTCACGACCGCTCGTCGTCCTCGTTGCCATCGCCATCGCCTCGCTCTTCCCTTGCCCTCTGCCCTCGTCTCATATGACGACGACAACGACACAGTTATCGTGTCATGTGGCTTCGCCCTTACCTCGCGTCACCCTTACCTCGCCCTCTGCCCTTGTCTCGCAGGATGATGACGAGGACAACATGACTACCGTCGTCGTTGCCCCGCCCTTGCCCACCCCTGCCGTCCGCGTCGTCCATGTCTTCACCCCGCCCTCACATGCGCACCCTTGCGCTCGTAGCCGCGACGTGGCGATTATGACGACGTCACGATCGTTACGTCGTTGCCGCCTCCATTGCTGATGTCAACACCATTGGCACTACCCCCAGTGGCACTGCCGTGTCTCTCAGGCTGTCTGAGTCCGAGTTACCGCAGCCAAACTTTAAGTGCCAGTGCATGCTCAACTTGAACGTTGAGGAGGGTGGGGGGACGGTGGGGACGGCGCACACACCACCACCACACGACGACGACGACGACGCCACAAGTTGTGCAACCGCCACACCACCACCACCACCACCACCACCACCACCACGATGGCGAGGGCGAGGAGTGCGCAAAGCATACCCTCCACCATCACCACCACGACAACGACGACGAAGGTGCTGCTGCAACGGCCTACCCACGATGACGGTGGCGAGGACGGCGCAACGGCCACACCACCACGACGGCGACGGCAGGGATGCGGCCCACCCACGATGGCGACGGCGAGGACGGCACAATGGCGCAACGGCCCACACACGACGACGACAACAGGGCAGCGCAACGGCCACACCACCACCATCACGGCGAGGACGGTGAGGACGGCGCAGTTGCAACAGCCTACCACAATGACCCTACTCTACTTAATAGTTACTTTGTATACTTACTATGTACTTATTTTTGAAAATAAGTGTTTATAAGAATGAATTAAGTGTGAATTAAGTAGAAGGATCTACTTGCCCAAGTGTGATTTTACTTGTGCTATTATTCTGACGGAGCGCGCATCAGTACGTTATAAGTTACGGAAAGTGACATTTAAGCGTACATAAGCTATTGGTAGATTTACTGATGGCCCCATGCAGGTGGATGACCTCAAAGTAATAAAGTCTGCCAATGGATCCTGGACAATGGCTGCCATTGAGAGGATGAGAGGACGTTGGAGAGCCACCGTGCGATCCTCGTGTTCATATCTGCCATTCTTACTATCGACTCGAAAGGTATTATCAACCATTAGTACTATAGTGGAGTTTTGATCGTGGGGGTATTGATTGTCTCCGCTGCCCTGCCGAGGCCAATGCCTGCCCAGGGACTCTGTGGACGTCAAATTCATAGATAAGTTTGGCAAGATCCAACTCTGAAAGTAATGACTTATGGGGTCCCATCAAAAACCGACGATGGACCACGAGACCAGCCCTAATATGTCTGTATGCTTCCAGAAACAGTCAAATGGGCCGTATCGAGGACCCTAGCGTGAGGCGTCAGGGAAATTGAGAACCGAGGCAACCGTGAATTCTACCATGTAATTGCTACATAGGAAGGATGATACACCATAAAGCTGGGTCTGTGGACAAATTGACTCACAAGACTCTTTGTGCGTACCAGATCGTTCGGATAGCTGATATGAGGGCATGGGTTGACGAAATGAATGCAGAAACCATGCAGTTCACTGAACATAATCGAAGAACCTGTGCACACGCCGGTAAGGATATGCTCGCTACGATGAGGGACAAAGAACACGTACGTTTGCATACATGTCAAGGTAGCCCCATAAAACGCAGTGGTCAGAACATTACCGAGGTAAATTGATACGTACACGGGCCCATATAGCGGTACGAGTGGGTTGCTCGGCATGATGGTGGCCATCAGCTCAACTCTCTCAGTGAGCAAACATTAGCGAAACTCGGGAACTTGGAATCAAGGCATCGGAGGGTATATGATCTGGTATTAGGGTGATGGCACATGATGATATCAGAGCTCCACGCGATCCTCTCCGTCTCGGAATCTATTTTATAACTCTCATGACGATGCTTCATCCCTTTGTTATCGAACTTGTTGGCAGTAGCACATGCCATGATCAGTTGATTATTGCGGGGGCGGGGCAAGGTGGGCGTCGTTGCTTCAGATTTTCAAGGTCAGATTCGACGTCACACTGGCAGGGGACCTCCATATTGCCGCCCACCGAAATAAAACTATGAATGTGTAACGTCGTCGGGTTAAAACCCGGCGAAACTAATCCTAGTAAAGCATTAGGCCTTATCTGTTCAGGCCGTGATTATCATGATCTGCTACATCCAAAATGGTCTCTTACCCGCTTGAATCCGCTTCCCGGACAGTTGAAACTCGACCGGAGCCCAACCGGAGCCCAACCAAAGCCCAATTTGGAGCCGGACTACGTACCGGCCCTTACTGGGTCTTACCCACGAATAAATGGTTCTTCAGGTTGATCTTTCCCGAGGCCCTCATGGCAGGCCTTGGTTCTCAACATTTAAATAGGGCTATGGCCCTCTGGGGCGTCATTGTGCGATATTAGTGACAGTGGTCCATCCGTGGCTTGGTTACACGGCCTTCCATATTGGGAAGCAGACAAAGATAACATCTTACGAGTACACCAAACCTATTGCCTCTATACTCAGGGGTTGCAAGGGCACCCTCTGTAGACCCCTGCAGTACATTTTCCTGCTACCCCAAAGCAGCCTCCTTTGCCCCCAGTGCAACTGCCAATGTTGTTCCCGCACTTATAGCAAGGACATCCCACGTACTGGCCTGTAGTACAGTCTCCCATAATGGCATCTAGGGTGGGATAGACCGGGTTGCAGTCTGCAATTGAAAATGTCACCAGTGCATTTAGTCCAGCAGAAGCATAGACCTACTGCTGTTCTGCGCATAGCAATACCCGATATAGTTCTGGCAGTTGGGCCCAATGTCTGAGACAGGGCTGTCGGCGGACTGTATAAAGTGTCACGATTAACGACTATTCTGCTTGTCTACAGGGCGAGATAACATACATTGCGGTTGTTCAAAGCAGGTGTCGCGACCACCATAGCTGCAGTGGCGCAAAGGACAGCGAGACTTTTGATGAAAAACATGATGATAAAGCGAAGAGTTGGTGAGGTATTAGGATAAACGGATGGGAGATGCCTGGAACTGCTGAGGACGTTATGCAATGAAGCATATTTATGTACCGTAACCTTTCCGCTACCTCCTGTTAGTTGAAATTGCACACTTTCCGAAGTGATCATGTTCGGGTCCCGACGCGGCTGTATAACTCGCTCGCGATTGAGAAACCGAACAAGCCTGCAATATGACTGTTTCAGCTAGTAATAGTCGCAACTTCGAATGTTTACCACCTGATAAACGCCGCTTGCGGGGGGAGGAGGAACTTCAAGTTGTGGAGCCCGGATCAAAAAGTGCAATTCCGCTAAATAATTTCGGTTTGGAGCTATTACATTCTTTTTAGTAATGAAGAAGGTCTGCCGTACCTACGCGTCTCTGGCTGTCAAGTTTCAAACCTTGGGTAATTGATGCTGCTAATATCCTGCTGCATGGTTTCAGTACAGGATTCACAATGGCAGCAGTAGATCCACGAGAAGTTGAATTGTTTGGATTGTGCATAGATTGGCCCGTGTATTAATATCACGATAACCACTGGCATCAACACAGGCTCAGCAGTAGCTTACAGGTGTGAGTGGAGAGGCACTAATAATGGATTTTATTTTACATACTAGCATAGAGCTGGCAGTCCTCGGCGGTTTCTTGTTGTCTTCAAAAACATTAGAATGTGCGATGACGGGGGGATTCCTGAGAGCTGGGTTTGCATGTCTTGTCCGGTGCGGCATTTGCACGTTTACTTATTTTCACGGCCTCTGGTAAGGGGGACAGTCGTGCCCCAGGTCCAGGGGGCGCATCGTAAGGGGGGTCTCTCCAGCGTTATCGTGCCATTCGTCGCAGAATAGAGTGGGATTGAACTTATTTCAATGTCTCCTGTGAACGTATGCATTTCATCCGTGATCGGAACTTGATAACATGATCGTCAGACAAAGGTGCTTGGAACATATAAGTCGCCCGGCTCGGTGGGGGTCTTGTACACTTTGTACTTACATCTGGATACATATGTAGTATTATGTACACCCTTGAAACTCAGCGAATGTGGTTATTCTTGGTAAATGCTCCTACGTTGGAATTACTGACACGGCTGTAATCGTCCTACTGATTTCTGTCAGTGTCCCCGTGAGGACTTGACCGGATGGCAAAGAGGAACGAGGATCAGGATACGCTGGTGAGTCGGTTGGTTGTCTCGGTGCAGGCAAAGGTGCCCAATTCGCTTACGTTTTATATACTGTCTTTGCGATTTTAATTTGCCAATTCAACGGCGTATCTGTTAGGGGAGTGGACGGGTTGTGAAGCAGACGTAGCAGGTGGTCAAGGCCAAGGCTGTGCGTGATGATTGGGACGACGATGACGAAAATGAGGAAGAGCAAAAAAAGGAAAAGGCGAAAGCGAGCGATGGTACGGCGCCGGGCACCGGCGGGGCTACAAGAAGTCGCGGTGAGCAGGAAGAAGAAGGAAGCAGCACCACCTGGGAGGAACCGTGAGTCCTCTCGACATGTATCGCGTTCGTGCTAATCTTCTAATCCACATGGCACAAACTAAGCTCAGTAACAAGGGAGCGCCAATGCCAGAGCTCATCATTGCACGCGCAAGTTCGAGTCAAAGTTGTCCTCCTCCACCGCCTGCTGCACTTCAACCGACCCTTTGTATTCTGAAGCGACCCTCCCTGAACTCCAGCGGGGCAGGATCGTTGACCTCTTCTGGACCTACCTTGGGGGCCGAGGGGTACACTCGCCGCGCGTTATGTTTGAGGGTTTCTGAAATAGTCGCTTCCCAGCTTGCTTGCTCTTTTTCGACTCCGAATACATCAGCAAGCAGGCGGATTTGACAGAAAGCTACCCAAAGTTGATATACCTTGACAAGCTTCTGACAGAACATGCGAAACGTGCACAAAGACAAGAAACATTGAAGGACGTACAGGGGTTCGTGTTCCACAAGGAAAGGTTGATGTAAGCCGGTTGCTGTCTCATGCATGTGGGTTCAGGCAATATTCATGCAATGATTAGGGCAAGGACATGTTGAAGGATTTGCAATCTGTTATTTTGTTTGAAAATGTTTCCGATGGCAAGGATGATCCGGAGTGTGGCGTGTTGATCCAGGCCACGACGAAGGCTAATGGGTATCCTGACTACCATCGAAGCGGGGATCAAGGGTTCGAGTTTCTTGTGCCCTTGCGAGTCGGTAATGGCGATCATGTTTCACAGCTATCGATGAGAGGGTATCCAAGAAACACTGCATGTTCAAGTACTTGTTCCTTTCCACATCTTGCGAACGAACACGTGTCTGTGTTCTCTATAGTGCGACCTACGGGTGGTGTTTGTGTACGACAAATTTTGCCAGTAGAAGCTTGTAGACTCGCTGATCGAATAGATGAACCAACCAAAGGTCTTGCTGACACGCGAACTTGATGGCCCCTTGCAGTGTCTGATGGGTTGTTCTAAACGATCAACCAGGACTTCATCTCGACGCGGGTCCGTACTTACTGTTTTACTTGCGAGCGATGAGGAACGAAGGTCCGGCGATAGGGCTTGTTTTTTCGCCTGTTTCTGTTTCAGGGGCTGATATTGGTCTACCTTTTAGACGACGTCAGAATGGCTATCCCGGCTCCAGCCGAAGTTCGTTGGGGGTATTATGATTGACACTGACATATCGCTAGCCTTGTCAGTGTCTAGGAATGGAGGTGGGGGTGGGGGGATGGACGTGTCAATGCGAAGGTCCAATAACTCTCACACGGTTGGGATGATGTTTTATCTGAACTGTAAGGACCGATACAACGAGTGGCCCCAAGCTGACAATTCCTTCCCAGATTCAACCATGCATAATCAAGGCAAAAGATTGCTCCTAGGTGATCATTCACCAGTCTCGGAGGGGCCGAGGCTCTCTAAATATTCTCCAATTGAAACTCAGGCCTCAGGTCTAATCTTATGGCCAAATCTTGAATGAGTTGTTGTTTGCGATAGTATCTCCCCCGCTGTAAGTAAAAGAATTTACTTGACGTCGAGGGGACTAAAAAAGTAATCATCACTGGTAGGTCATAAACATTTTAGCTCGCAGAGAATTTACCGAAAGTGACCACTCTCCTAAGACGAAGGAAGTGGAAAGCGACAACACCATGTGGACACATTGGTTAACGTGACGCCAGAGGAGGAAATTAAGGAAGAATCTACTTGAAACTGGTAAACATGCTGAGTGATGAATGGGAGAAAGGTAGATTGAAAGAGAGGACGCTTTCTGGAAAGTAAAAAAAGGTGCGGAGAACTCGTCTCGAATACGTGTGTGCATTGGGCGGTGGTGTTTCGGAATCCGTGGCATGTAGACTGAGTACTGAACGGTCTAGTCGACGATACATTTCAAAAGGAGTTCAGACAAGCACCGTGTGCCGTAGAGCGGTCACTACAGCGGTGGGTTACGACGGCGAATATTATGTAACGTAGATGGCATTTGACTCGGAAACATCACATCAAGGCAAAGTGGCTCTTTGTCCCTCGCCTCGCTCGAGCTCGCTGGAATGGCCGCAGTTCTCAGCTGAGCGCTGAGCTGAGAACTCGGAGTGTTCATGCCCCTGCACCGTGCCTTTTTCACATTGGGCTCATTGCTTCACTCCGAGTCCCTCCTTTCGTTGCTCATCGACCGGGCCGGGTCTCTTCTCACCGCCGAGGGCCTCTTTACCGCCGACACGGGGTCCGTGGCCATGGGCATGTTCTTGCACAGGATACTCTTTGGTGCGTTACTCGTACCTTCCGCCTTATACTGCGTCACTTCTCGGGTCAACCACGGCATTCTGGGAGCATATCCACCCTCTCCATACCGGCTGAACCAAGCCCGGGAAGACAGCTAGACCTTCGGGCCGGCGTCCCCCTTGATTTGTGGCACCTAAAGCCCGTCCATTGCTAATTGTGGATTCTTCCACACGATTATCACGTCCACTGGATTCCTTCCGTACGTGTATTGGACAAACGATGTTTACTGGTCTCATCCATGCACACGATAAACAGCCAGGTCCTCTGGATTCATGCGTGTGCATCCCACTTTGTCCACTGGTCTCATCCATACACGCAAAAAAACATGACCACTGGAACCTTCCATGCACGCGTATTGCACTGTGTCTAGTGGTCTTATCCATACACACGTTAAAAAACCACGTCCCCTGGATCCCTCCCCGTGTGGGTATCCCACTGTGTCCACTGGTTCTCATCCATCCATACATAAAAAACCATGTCCATCGGAACCTTCCATACATGCATATTGCACTGTATCTACTGGTCTCATTCATACACACATAGCGTAAATGCCTGGAGCTGGATGGCCATCTCGGAGTCTTTTCCTTCAGTATGGGTAGAGCTTCGCTGCTTGCGTTGCAGGCCCCTTCACTACGGAATTGCGGCTCGCTCTGACAACTAAAGGCATCACTTTGGGCCGAAAAGCCCTAGGGGCTTTGTGTCCATACATTTGCTGACTTTCCGACTCAGCATGTCTAATTCACCGGCGACCAGCGAGCGGTTACCAGTCGCCGGTCATCGCTCACCGTTCACCCTTCGACATAACAACAGCCTAAACGATCGATACTTACGGATATCAAACTGTAACTGTGAGAGGCGGGATCGTGGAGCTGGGCGTGGGAGGTGCCACCGGTCGGGCCACCCGGCATTATTTTGTCAACAAAGGTTTGATTCACCGCGTAATTCTTTTGACGTGGAGTATACGATACCGAATGGTCAAGTATCCAAGCGCCCATTTTTCTTTCCACGTCCAAATCGCCGGTTTAGACGGAGTGGTATGTTTAACTACAAACAGTATTCCAAAGGCATCTACTAAAACGAAAGACGCCATGAATCCCGGAACCACAAATTTACCATCCAAAGACCCTACAACGTCATTGGTCAAATTTCTTTCCGGTGATTCGAAAACACAAAAAAGACGTACTCCTCGTGGAATTGGATACCACCCACAGCCCTCTTTGACCTGCCATCCAACCTCCTTGTGCAGTGAGCCACGTCTTTCGCAAGTGCGACGGGGCCACATACACCGACAAACGCCCCGTGGCTACCGCCCTCGTTGATCACAGACGTGACAAACGCCTCCAACAGCTTCTCCATCTTTGGACGCCCACATGCAAGTGCGATGCCGTGTGGCAGCTCCAGTTCTTCAACCGAATGGGTCGTGGCACGCGTATAGAATACCGAGACTCCAAGTCTAGCAGGACCGCATTGAGATACAAGCGCAGAAAAAAGAGGGAGGAAGCTTTTCAAGGCAGCTGGAGGATGCGGCATACATGCTTGTAATTGGCACTCGAGTGATAGACACACAAGACAGACAAACCTGGGTCAGGAACACTCCAGATGACGTCGATGACAAGAGTCCTGCTTTGAGCACCAGCCAGTACGAGGTCTTGAACTGCGGATAATGCAAATGTCACACCGCTGCCCCCAACGACGAACATCGCTCCCGAGTAATTTGGAACCATGGTATCGCCGATACCACCTAGCAATCAATGTTAGCATGATTTGATGACAGGCCAGGCGATTCGGAGACACACCATATGGCCCTTGGATGAGCACTTGAGCCCTTTTTTCAGGTTCCCCATTTGTTGCGGGTGTCTGTGCCATCTTGTACAGTTTCGTCGTCCAATTTCCAGTCTTTTTACACATCAAAACCAAACCCTCCTCCGTGTCGGTTGCGCTGGCAATCGTGAACGGGTGCACCTCAGTCATCCCCCAAAGACCCATGGCAGTGGAAAGCACGCGGAGACGAACATGTTGGCCGGGTCGCCAACCTGTGTTCAAGGAAGGGATGTTTATTTGTGTTAATCCTAATTCTGGGATCGTTCGGAGGATGGCTGTGGTAAAGCGGGTCTTGATAATACGAATGATGTGGTCGAGTCCATAGACGACGGCACCAGCAATAACGTAAGGAATAGAGGCATGTTTGTGGTTACATACCTAGAGTACAACGATGGTCAGTTGTGCATGTAGGGCAGGCGTGAATCACTTGCCGCGATCAACATCACAACCAACGCTACCGTGTGCGTCCCGAAAAAGACGCTGTAATATTTCGTGCGGATATATTGAACCGAGAAGAGGCCAAGAAGATCGAAACAGACGAGAGCGACGATGCCCCAGCGAATATACGGCTCTGCGATTTTCTGTGAGATGTCCCCCGTCAAAGTCCAGGTGTATACTATGAAAATACACATAAGAACGATCTGAGATGAACATATGGAGTTGGGACGTACTGTTACCAATGGCATGGACATTTGCCCCAATTACCATCAATCGTCCAATGTGACGATGAAGATAATTCAGCTGGATGGACTGTCAGCCCAAATGCCCAATCTTGCAGATTTTGAATGTGTCGTGATACACGTACCTTTTCATACCCGACACCGACGAGGAGCCCGATTACATTATTCTTCGTAGCAAAGGCATACACAAACGGGATCTGAGATGCAACAACAAGCCCAATGCGTCCGGGATCAGAAAATGGATTGGATGCATAAAACGCGGCATAAAATATTGCCCCAGTATAACCCGCCATCAAGAGGACCTGCACGACAGTGTAATTTTCAAAGACTCGGTAATGGGTAAAACTTGCTGCAGGATGTCTGAGTGAGAAATGCATAGGAAGGTGCCAGGGCTGTCTGTCCGGTTGGTTGGGGGGAAATGAAGATTCCAGTGACATTTTCTCCACATCTGTGGATTGGTCCAAAGTCGTCTGTGAAGGGGACCGTGGCGTCCTGAATTGCCCAGTAGAACGGAGGAGGTAACCCTGGAACACCTGAGAACCTTTGTTTGCAGTGTACACCAATGCGCGGGGAATGTTGAATATAAAAAAGACGAAGATAATGATGAGGATGAAACTATCCACACCAAACACCAAGTTGGGGTCGGAAACGCTAGACGTATAAGTCGAAGAGGAGGTAGATTGCTCGAGCTGCATGGTTTTCCGTCGGTATATAGCTGCTACACGCAGATGTCAAAAAGGGAGAGTCGAAGGGGCTTGAAGATCACCTGTCGATAGGTGCAGGGCTGCCAATCAACCCCAAAAACTTTGAACAAATAACCGGCGGAGAGAGCTGCTAGGAGGTGCAGAGATACAACCCGAGTGCCATTCATTTTATCACAATCCACAATGCCATGGCGGCGGTCCCAAGCTGGCTAGTGACCTATTCAAGGAATTGCACACATGGCGCTCGGGAAAATCATCCCACTGCCAGTTTGAATGGAGGTAGTCATTTCCGGATAATTCGAGGCGATTGTGACCATGGAAAGGGTACTGATCCCGACTCGGATGGGGGTTAGAATAGTCGTGCAGAGAATCATACGTTCAAATCAGTAAGCACACTGACCATCCCACGAAGGTTTGTTATCGCGTGTGACTGAGTGAATTGTCTCTGACACGAGCAACGCGTCGACTCGGAGAGGAATTGCTTGTATATATAGTGATCGCTGGACGCTGCTATGTGTATATATAGTGATCGCGTTTTCGCGTAGAATGGTACAGGTGTTGTGACCATGGAGAGTTAACGTTGATGAAGCTGCCAGTGACAGTGACGAAATAACGAGTGAAGATGCCAAGTACATTACGTGTAAATCCTTCTAATTCGAATGTGAAAAAAAAAAAAGTTCTTTGGTGAGATAGACGAAAAGCACACCAAGGGAATAAAATGCAGACCCACACGCTATCTCAATAACTTTCCAGTTCATGGACGACGATGTCAATTGCCAAGGGATTCTAATCTAGTTACCATTCATTTTGACGCTCGCGCAACTACCACGACCCGTGAACTTCGCTAGATTGAGTGTTACTGACAAACAAGTGGATGAAGAACCGTTGACAGAAGAACTCCCCAAGTACGGTCACGATGCCACATTGACAATCCCGCCGCTCAGCGCTCGATTTCCAGTTTCCAGTAAAAGGGCCAGAGAGTGTTGTCGAGGCCACTCCAAATGTCGGCAATCACGATCCACCGCGCACTGGTGTACCTTAATCGCCCGGGCCGGCGAGGCAAGCATTGTCTTCACACGACTCGGATGTCCCTCAGGCTGTCGCTTCGTCTGAAGGTGCTGTAGTCCAGCGCTCCCTTACAGGATTCATGTGATCAGGAGTTGCCTTCCAAATACAACGTACTCTTTTTTCAGACTACGTTCACATAGGGTCAGGAGATCTCTGACTGAAGTACTGACCCTGTGTAGAGTATCATGATGTACTTACGATGAATGTTCCCTCCGAATTTCAGAACCGTGAGCCTCCGTATGTTCACAAAGAGAACGGTCCGAAGAACGGTCCGAGAGTGACCTGAGGGTCCTACTCGGATTATCTACTCGGCGCTGAACGTCTGTGAGACTTTGCGATTTCTATCCGATTCCGAGTGAGAATAGGATCAGATCGATCATCCCACCACCGAATATCATCTATCAGCACATCACCATGACCATCCATCAAGATTTCTTAAACTACGTCGACACACACAAGACAAGCTTTATCAAACGCCTTTCCGACGCCGTCCAGATCAAGAGGTAAACCATCTCTCAAACCCTGAATTCAGTATTGATCGCACACGGAACGGACAGTGTCAGCGGCGATGGCGCTTATCGTAGCGAGACGATCGCGATGGGTCACTGGCTCGATAAGCAGCTCAAATCGCTCGGGGTAACCACAGTGCTCAAAGATCTCGGGGAACAGATGCTGCATGGTGAGCGCTTGAAGTTGCCCCCTGCCATCCTTGGAAAGCTAGGCGATGACCCGAAGAAGAAGACGGTGTTGGTCTATGGGCACTATGACGTACAACCCGTGAGTCACACTCCGTGGATACACTGGGTAGTATGCTGAGTTGGATATGATGCGAGGCACTGCAATCGGATGGCTGGACGACGGATCCGTTCACGCTCGTCGAACAGGACGAGAAGCTGTACGGCCGTGGATCGACGGACGACAAGGGACCGATCATGGGCTGGCTGAACGTGCTCGAGGCGCATCAGGCACAGCGCCAAGATATGCCCGTCAACTTGCGGTTCTGCTTTGAAGGGATGGAAGAGAGCGGAAGCGAAGGTCTGGACGAACTCATTGAAAAAGAGGTGACCGAAGGCGAATGGTTCAAGGGTGTTGACTGTGTTTGCATCGTGCGTGTTCCTCTTCTTTTCTCGGGCCTGATCTGATGGGACGTCTTAGTCGGACAATTACTGGCTGAACACCCGTACGCCCGCGTTGACCTATGGTCTTCGTGGGATCGCCTACTTTGCCATTCATGTGTCGGGTCCCGGTCAAGATCTTCACTCTGGGTTGTTTGGTCGCATGGTTCACGAGCCAATGACGGATCTCATCAAGATCATGAGCAAACTCGTTGACCACAATGGTCACATTCTCATTCCCGGTATCGAAGCGATGGTGCCTCCGCCAGAAGCAGACGAAGTGTAACGTCGCCCTTTTACGATCTTCGTCCCGTCTTATGCAGTTGGTCTCTTTATTTAGCGAATTGTATACCAAGATGGACTATTCCGTTGCAGACGTCGCAGAGGCAGTCGGCGCATCTGTATGACGATTCTCTAATCCCCCTCGAGGCTCGCCAACTCATAAATACGCAGATTGCGCTCTCTGATCACAAAGAATCTGTGCTTATGGGCCGCATGCGGAACCCATCGCTCTCCCTCCACGGCATCCAAGGTGCCTTCTCCGAACCTGGTGGCAAGACCGTTATTCCATCTAAAGTGGCCGGCAAGTTCAGTATTCGGTGCGTAACCTGCGATGCAGTGCTTGCATCGAACGATCGCACCGCTCCATCGACTCAACTTTTGTTGTTATACAGTCTCGTCCCGCCCCAGACGCCAGAATCGGTCATCCCGCTCGTGAGGGCCTACATCGAGTCCGAATTCGCCAAGTTGAATAGTAAGAATAAACTGAATGTCGAGTATTTCCACGGAGGTAAGCCCTGGGTGGCGGACGTCAACCACTGGAACTTTGAAGCGGCCCGGAAAGCGATCGAGGTAGGAATCACCAATTCATTTGTAGCCAGTGGGTCTGAGCGACGTTTGACGTCGGGATGAACTAGGCGATTTGGAACAAGACACCGGATTATACACGCGAGGGTGGGTCGATCCCTGTGACACTCACCTTTGCGGAGAAGCTGGGGGTGAACGTGTTGTTGCTCCCGATGGGACGGGCGGACGACGGGGCGCAGTGCGTTCTCCTTCGTTTTCATTGCCGTTCATATCGCTCACACGTAGATGTAGCTCGACGAACGAAAAGCTGGACATTTCCAACTATATTGAAGGGGTACGTTGGGATGCCTTTGTGACGTGATCGGATCTTGATAACATGTTCGTCAGACAAAGGTACTTGGAACATATTTGTATGAAGTCGCCCGGCTCGGTGGGACAGCGTAAAGGCAACAGATCGAGGTGAACGAGAGTATTTGGGGGCTTATACACTTTGTACTTGTATTCGCCTGGATACATATGTACACACTTGAAACTCAGCGAATGTGCTTATTCTTTCTTTCTTGATAAATGTCCCTACGTCGGAATTACTGACACGGCTTTAATCGTCCTACTGATTTCTGTCAGTGTCCCCGTGAGGACTTGGCCGGATGGCAAAGACGAACGAGGATCAGGATGCGCTGGTGAGTCGGTTGGTTGTCTCGGTGCGCGCAAAGGTGCCCAATTCACTTACGTCTTGTATACTGTCATTTTGCCAATTCAACGTGGTATCTGTTAGGGGAGCGGACGGGTTGTGAAGCAGACGAAGCAGGTGATCAAGGCCAAGGCTGTGCGTGATGACTGGGATGACGATGACGATGACGACGACGACGACGAGAATGAGGAAGAGCAAGAAAAGGAAAAGGAAAAGGCGAGCGATAGTACGGCGCCGGGCACTGGCGGGCCTATAAGAAGTCGCGGTGAGCAGGAAGGAGAAGAAAGCAGCACCATCTGGGAGGAAGCGTGAGTCCTCTCGACATGTATCACATCCGTGCTAATCTTCTAGTCCGCATGGCACAAACTAAGCTCAGTAACAGGAGAGTGCCAATGCCCGAGCTCATCGTTGCACGGGCGAGTACGAGTCAAAGCTGTCCCCCTCCACCCCCTGCTGCACTTCAACCGACGCTTCGTATTCTGAAGCGACCTTCCCCGAATTCCAGCGGGGCAGGATCGTCGACCGCTTGTGGGCCTGCCTCAGCCTCGCAGGGGCCGAGGGGTACACTCGCCGAGCGCGAGGCACAATACCAGGAAGCGCGGAGTCGGATATTTGGAGACAAGGACAAGGTGGCTGTCACGCGTGATCCACTTGGACCCGTAGAGCTAGAGCCAGAACCGGGTGTCCCGGATCGGCCGGCGAGGGGCTTTGGGGAGAGACGGCGAGGACGAAAATGACGGGTAAATCTATTTGTGCTATAGAGGACGAAATGACATCAAGTTCAATCGGGATCGGGCACCGCGGAGAGCGCTCGACAGACGCATGTGCGTTCATTATATCTAGATAGTTGGCAAATACTTTGGTCTGGGGAATCACCGTGGACTGATCTCCGTGGAAATGACCCTTTGTCTCAATTGAGTGACGATCATCACGTGACTGGCTGATAAACATTTTTTCGCAACGAGCACGTCGAGAAGGGAGAGAGAACATTAATGGCCAGTGCTACCGTTTTACCTGCACTTCCTCAAAGCTGGACCGCACCTGACCCACCGCCGTCTGTCCCTACCCTTGCTCGTAAGTCGCTGATCAGCTCGTGCCATGCCCGCTCACACAAAGGACCTTCAGCGGTCGTCCAACGCAAACTCATCCCCGCTGGACCCGCGTACCTCGCACATGTTCGCCGCGCGCTACACAACCTCTCTTTTGACGCGTATGACAAGTTGATCGAGCAAGACCAATTGCGGATCGAGGCACTCCGTGCGGACGGGTTGAACGGTGAAGACGATCTTGGTGTTGGAGATGAAAAAGAGTCGCCAGAGCTGCTGTTGCTCGATCCAAAGGAGTGGAAGGTCTGTCGCATCATCCCCCGTTTTTTATATCTTGGAGCAATCGCCGCTTGCCATTTGCCTTGCTCTTCCATCTCTCCAGCGTGTAGCCTTGTTGCTGTTTACCCTGTGTCCAGATCGATTTTCATACTCACAACACGTGTTTGTAGAAACAAGATCACTACCAGGTTCTTGGGCTCTCTCACTTACGGTACAAGGCTACGCCTGCACAAATCAAAATTGCCCGTACGTATCCGCACACCCGTCGCCCCGCCTGATGATATCCCAATCATTTGCTTTTCCCACGCACTTCCCACGCCTTCGCACTGATTTGGGCCTGCCCGTGCATCACAGATCGCAAAAAGGTGCTCAAACACCACCCGGACAAAAAAGCAGGGCTATCACACACGACCAATGACGACACCTTTTTCAAATGCATCCAAAAAGCACACGAGGTCCTCACAAACCCTGAACGACGCAGACAGTTTGATTCCGTCGATCCGTATTACCTCTCGCTCGAAGAAGACGCGCCTACCGCGGCTGATTTCAAGAATAACAAATCCGACGAGGTCGATTTCTTTTTCAAGATGTGGGCACCCGTGTACGAGATGGAAGCACGATTTAGCAAGAAGACGCCGGTCCCGTTGTTGGGATCGTTTGATGACCCCAAGGACAAGGTGGAAGCGTTTTACGACTTTTGGTACAACTTTGATAGTTGGCGGTCGTTTGAATACCTGGACAAGGAGGTAAACGAGGGGAGTGACAGGTTTGTCGTTCTTTGTCTTTTTACTTTCTGCGTGTGATGGAAATTGACACACGGAATTGGCACTTAGCCGAGATGATAAGCGGTACACGGAAAAGAAGAACAAAACCGAACGCGCCCGACGAAAAAAGGAAGATACTGCCAGGTTACGCAGTCTGGTCGATCTCACACTGGGTTTGGATCCCCGCATCAAGAGGATCAAACAGGAGGAAAAAGAGGCCCGGGAAGCGAAAAAGAAGAACAAGGGAGGCAACTCCGCAGCAGAGACCAAGGCCAAGGCAGAGGAGGAGAGGCGAAAAGCAGAGGAGGAAGCAAAGCGAAAGGAGGAGGAGGAAAAGGTTGCACGTGCAGAGGCCAAGAAGGCGAAAGCAGCTGCGGCGAATGCGGCCAAGAAAGCGAGAAGACAACAGCGTGCGACGACGGAGGGAGAGGGAGCGTCGTAGACACAATCATCCTCCGCAGAGGGGATCGTTTATTACCCATACATCAGTGCTCAGCGCTTGCCATTGATTCTGCTTGATCTGATTGCGAGTGGAGCCTGCTGGAAATTTTAGATTGGAGATCATTTTTAGATTTACTGATGAAAATTTCAGTGTTGGCTTGTTGTGGTTCATTCTGGCGTGCAAGCGCAAGGTGTGGCCTCGTGTCTGAAGATATAAGGCATCGGACCGCGCTGAGTATGGATCAGGTTACTATACTTGTGGAGCATCGTCCAGTAGCGGTATCGCCTTGACATGCTGTCACACAGCAGGCGACAACGTTGTTCGGAAGGAGGGGGGATCGCAAGGCAAGGCAGACTGATAGAACTCGTTAGAGACGAGTGACGTGTATCACTGTTTTATCATTCACGAGGCGACCCTCGGACTTGAAACCAACACAGAAACGAAGAGAATGTCTAAGCGACCGCGAGATGAAGACCCGCTGCTACAAGGTCGTAATAGTAACTAATATGATGGATGGGAAGGACCACCATAAGCAGACAATGTACCCGGCAAGCGGTCCTCTGGCAGAAATCACTCCATCACAACAGTCACATTTAGTCACATCTGGTCACATTAATGTCACAGTAACGGTCACACTTGTCACCTGCTTGTGTTTATTTGGCTTCTGTGGCTGGGAATAACAAAGCCACCGTGATTAAAGGGAGCCACTGGTCCGTCCTGTCAACGATTGTCAACACCGTTCTTTTTTTTTTATTTCTTCTTGTGCTTTGCATGGTGTTTAAATACCCTCTAGCCACCGTCTCGATGGACTGTAGTTCATAGCTCGTACGCTCGACGTCGCGGACGGTGTTCGTCCACCATCCGGGCGTGCCCTATAAATATTCTCTCCCATCACTTCCTCAGCCAGCCTCTCTCACAATGGTATGTCTTCCTCCTCCTTGTCCCCCCACACAGCACCCACCCCCACCCCGCCTCTGCACAGGTTCTCGTCAGCGATAAGAAGTACGCGTGGTAGGTCCCTTCCTGGCTTTCTTTGCCCTGCATCTCATCGGGCTCCCCGCAGTGAAACGTGCATAAAGGGACATCGGTCTTCAGCTTGTAAACACACCGATCGTCCCTTGTTCGAAATTAAGAAAAAGGGCCGTCCCGTTACTCAGTGTGAGCACTGCAGAGAACTTCGTAAAACAAAACAAGTGCATGTGAAATGTCTATGTGGCAACCAGGAAACGTCTCACCCAGTCTTGGATCCGTCCCACTCTAAAAAAGGTATGCTCCTACTTGTCGCTGCAGCCGTCCCTCTCCCTCATTTCGCCGCCCTGCGGATTTTCAGGGGCAACTAAACTGCCGGCTATTGCTGCGTTTCCACACGGTCTCCCTGAAGACCTGGAAGCGATCGCTATATTGCCCGTAGTGTCTGACGGATCAGTTGATTCTGACCATAGCGGTAGGCTCGACACGCCATCCTTTGACCGCCCCCAACTACGGTATTGACTTTTCACAAGGTGAAACGTCTCCTAGCGGCTGTAGATGTAACAAGGGTGATCAGTGCGAATGTTGCACGCCGCGCAAACCTTCCGGCCGGCGTCGCCCCTCGATCCACCACCAAGACGTCGTCAAAGCAGAGAAACATCACCACACACACCACCACCACCATCACCACGCGGAGTCCTCGCATGCTGGCCAGGTGGATCCATCTCCAACGCTTTCCTCCCACGTTCTCGCCCGCATTGCTGAACTTCGTCCCGTCCTCCCTCGCCCCCCTCGCAATGACGGTCCACTCCATGACCCCTCTTCCAGCATTCCTCACAGTCATAGTAGCCGCCACCACACGCATGAAAACATGTACTTCAGTCCATATAGCCGCGCCTATGAGCACATCCACACGCCAGACCACCATGAGCCCAAGGCTGGTGCATCCCCAGTCCGCCATCAACCTGTGCAGCGGAACACACTTCCAGGCACACAATCATCCGGATTTGATGTCTGGCAAGGATCAACGGGGGTATTTCCGTCGGCATGCACATGTGGCGACTCCTGTCGGTGTCCGGGATGCACCCAACATAACAGTGCACCGATCGTCGCTGGTGGCGCCTACGCAGCATGCAGTAACCCCGCATCGTGCTCATTTTGTCTCGACTGTACCATCCTATCATTGCCGCCCAGTTCGGCGCCACCCATCATCGACTCGACCTCGGACTCTCAAACGCGGGAATTCGAAGAGTGGTTGAGACAGATCTCTGCGCCCACCTCGAGTACGGTGGGAATGCCGAACGGCTTTAGCTCATATGACTTGTCGATAAACCCGATGGCTGCATTCCCGACACAGATCCCGATTCCGAACGCCAATTCCAACTCGAATTCCCACCCTCAGCCCAATCATACGCGCCCATCTCATCATCCGTCCTCGGCGGACTCGCGCTGTCATGGCCGGTGTAACTGCCCAACCGGTGCATGCTCTTGTCCGACCGGAAACTGTCAGGGATGTGAATCTGATCACCCGTGTAATGGCCACGCCGGCTCTGGGGCGCGAACGACACCGTATGTCCTTTCGGGAGAACGTAGCGCATGTTGTAGCCCGCTCAAAACCCCAGATCCACCGTCTGCGAACGCGGGGGGGTCGCGCCGCCCCGGATCCCTCCGTGTACCGGATTATATGACCATGACTACCGTCCGAGATGGGTTGGCGGCGAGTGTTCTGAACCGACCAAGCCCAGTGGGAGGTGCGTCCGGCACCGGGACAACCTCATTCTACCCGGATCCCCCGACCTACTTGTCTGTCGGAGATGCGCCCAGCCGGTCATCGTCCTCTTCCTCGTTATCAAGTCGGATGTCTGGACGATCTCCGATCAATACGGTATGTGGCTGCTTCCATTTCTTCTATTTTTAGTGTCTTCTTGGAAGTATGCTCATACGTCCTTGTGCGGTTAGAATTCGTCGGGAGTTTTTCATGCACACGGACTGGCGCATGGGGCGTCAAACGTGAGCGTGAGCTCAAATAATCGATCACCTCAATCCCGGCCGACGATTACGACCACGGGTACAAGTGTGGGTGGGGGTGCATATGCGCAGCCTCAACCGACTCGTCCATTGAGTTCGTTGACAGGGCAGTATAACGCATACCCAGGATTTAGTTCCATGCAGTTTCCGCCACAGTGATCTTACATGTCATCGTACTTTTCTTCTTTCTTTTGATTCCTTTTGACACACTTATTATTATTGCTTGGGTCTTGTGAAGACGACATGCATCCTTTTTTCTTCTTCCATTCTTGATTTTTCATGTTTATATTCGAGGCTTGCACGCCTCTACACGCTGTGTTGCATGATCGCGCCCCTTGTGACTATTTGTTTTGTTGATGATGATTGCGTGTTTAAATCCTTTTGTACGATACAACGTGAGATGGTTGGTTGTGTGGCTACTTGTGGGGTCATCGCTATTTCGATCATAAGGGAGATGTCGTCATCCTTGTCCTCATGGGTTGCTGTAAACCAATACGTCGAATGTGTACATACATATACAAACAGTTTCCTTGCTGGTGCTGGGATGAAAATATATACGAACACATGTGCCGAAATATATTTGGAAAAAGGTAACGCTGATCGATATCTCTTGGTAAGTCCTTTGAACCTGACTGATTGTAGAACGATGGGAGCTAACTTTTGACCGAGATTGGATACTACCATGCCACAGTCGTGTTTCAAACTTTGATCCAGAAGCTCGCCGCGAGCCGGGTCATCGTAGTGGAGGACTGACGGGTGAGGATGTCATCCACAAAAGGTTTCATTTTCATTTTGGGGAACCCGTTGGACGATACTTATGTGTTGTGTTACTGAAGGCTTGACAGGGACGGTTTGAACTCGGGAGTCAACAGTACGAGATTACCCGTCTCTCCGTCGAGTCAGCTTACTTGGCTTGTGAACGGTTAGAAACAGTAGCCATGACGACGATCCGGCGGCAGTGCCACGGAGAGCTTCGTCCTTCGGACATAGCGATCAAAAGTTCCGAGGAAACCTGTTAACTAGTGCAGCCACCCAATGGGCCTGTGAAGTTATACCTGTCAAAGGGTGATGAGTTCCTGGAGCGCCAAAGTGCGGAACGAGCCAATGTAGCTCTCGAGTCAGTGCCCTCAACGTATTCGCTGGAATATTACCGTACGCGCCTTCCTTTGGTCAGTTGTCACAAAAAGACGCAGTTCGGGTATGGTTTCGCTCAAGTATACTCCGGGTTCCGAGTACTGAGGTTTCAACTGTATTTAGCAGAACGTTCAGGCCGTACACGTCTTTTGATCGCGTTCATTCGTTCCGTGTATTTGACTGTGCCTGATTTCAAGCCTGAATCGCTTATTTCTGGCTACGTTGCCGCTTGAGAACAGGTCGTCTTGTACCGCCAGTGCGGAAAAGCATAGGATTTCACCACTGGCAACGTGGCCCACGCGCTACATCTAATGATCCCCGAATTCCCGGGACCGATCCAGGAGTTAAAATTAGTTCAATCATTCAATGGATAAGTATAGAGGTATATTGTAGTGACGAGTAGGTTCGCCCTCTATGAACTGGCATACATTTGCAGATGGACGGACCTGTTAATCCATCCAAGATGATGATGAGGCACGATCAATTCATTCTCATGAGTCGGCGGCGCACCACAGCTTGCTAGAGCATCGGATTCAAGTCGACCCCCGTTGACAAGATGTTGAGCTCGCATTGTCAGTCAAGCCTCAAACGTCAGGGTGTGCTAGGCGCTATAGTTGATGGGGAAAAGATCGAATCAAACAATAATTTCAAAGATATTGGGCTGTGCCGCAGTGCTGGACAGTGCCTTGGCTCGAAGATGCAGTGAATAGTGTAACTGATGTGTCACTCCTTGTTACTCCAATGCCCCCTGCCTGCCATCCATATATTTTGTGCAAGTTGCATTGTTGTCTTGGGATTGGCCCAGAACCTCAAGCTGCAAACTTGGCAAGTTCGGGTTTAGGCTTGTGATTCAGAGGCCTTGAGAACTCGACTATTTCAAGTTTCTGTGTCGTTGCTGGGAACGACGTCCCAGGGCCATCTTACATCAAACAAGCATTGCAATATGACAAATAGCACTACGGTTGATAAAAGCGTACTCCAGGTCCCGCGCGAGATAATGGCATAACTGATTAAGAACGCTCAATTAACTTTCTTTGCGGCGGCAAATTGTTAGAATTCCTGCTTTACCCCTCGACGGTATCCCATGGTACAATTCCGATCAATGTTATACAGCGTTAGGGCCTCCACAGCCCGTTATTTTGGAAAAAAGAAATCGAAAAAAGTTTTTAGGGTGCTGGCTGCTGAGGTAATCTGACGTTTTATAATATATCGCGTGACGGCGTTAAAAATGAACAGGTTGTTCGTCGCACCCAACAGCGGGCAACGGACAGAAAATGCCTTCCCCAATCGCACTCAGTCCGTCCTCGCCAGCCCCATCCATGTTCAATAAGAAAAAGTCCCGGGGTCAGCATCAATCCAGGCCATCCGCTACCACTTACCTTTCTGCTGTCCATGAAGCGGACGTTCGTGCACGCGGACACGACAAGATCTCCCCTACATCGACCCCTGCTCTATCTACTTCCTCCTCCATCACCAGTTCTTCAGAGGACACCGTTCTCCATGAGGCTGATGACAATTGCACTGGTCTCGCGTATCCTCGCAACCCGCCTACTTCAGAGCAAGTTTTCACCACTGTTCACACAGAGTTTGGCCATTGCGCCAACGAAAACCATCGATGTGTCTCCCAACACAATCCCGACAAACCTGTCTCAGAGCATCAAATAGAAGAACCACCGTACTACATCCTCATCACCACATACATCAGTTACCTCATGCTTATTGTCTTTGGCCACCTCCGTGATTTCTTTGGAAAGCGTTTTGCCAAGCAACACTTTACACACCTCATGCCTTACGATGTACGTGCAATTTTATTGCGATGTATTCCACTCTCGACCTCTATTTCTCACGCGTTTACGCTAGGGTTATGCGCCTCTCAACTCAGATTTCGACTCCTTTTTCACCCGTCGGCTCAAGCGTCGGATGGATGACTGCTTCTCCTATCCTGTCACTGGTGTTGCTGGACGCACCATCCTTGTATACGATCGATACTCGGAGGATTGCAATTACACGCAGATATACCCTGGCACGAAAACACGCGCTCTCAATATTTCTTCTTACAATTATCTTGGATTTGCTCAGGCACGTGGTGGATGTGCTGATGCCGTCGAGGAATCAATTAAACGTTATGGCGTCTCCAGTTGTGGTTCCCGGTTAGAAGGTGGTTCAAACGATCTTCATCTCACAGCTGAGGCTCTCGTTGCGCGTTTTGTTGGCATGGAGGATTCATTAATTAGTTCAATGGGATTCGCAACCAACTCCACGTTTATCCCTGCCTTGGTCGGAAAGGGGTCTCTTGTCATATCCGACGAACTCAACCACGCATCCATTCGATTCGGTGTCAGGACTAGTGGCGCACAAGTTCGCATGTTCAAGCACAATGACATGCAAAGCCTCGAATCACTACTTCGGGAAGTGATCAGTCAAGGTCAACCCAAGACCCATCGTCCATGGAAAAAGATCCTCCTCATCGTCGAAGGTCTTTACAGTATGGAGGGGAGCTTGGTGAACCTGCCTCAAATCATTGAGCTCAAGAAGAAATACAAGGTAAATTATTTTTTGCCTAATCGGTTTGCATAGCCTGATAATTTCGTCCAGTTTTACCTATTCGTTGATGAAGCCCACTCGATTGGTGCTCTAGGCCCCCATGGTCGTGGAGTCTGCGATTACTTCAATATCTCTCCTCGGTCTGTTGACATTCTGATGGGAACATTCACCAAGTCGTTTGGTGCGGCTGGAGGCTATATTGCTGGTTCGAAACGTCTCATCGACCCTCTTCGTGCTCGAGGCTTCACTTGCATATATGCCGAGGCAATTGCTCCACCAGTTCTTACGCAGATTGTCGCCAGTATGGCCAGTATCATGGGTGTTGCTCCCACTCCCATCCCATCGAAAGCTGCATTGACGATGTCACCATCGAGTTCTGTTTCGACAATCAGGTCCAGCGAAGATGATGTTCATCCGGGAGTGGCACCTGCATCGACAATCCCCTCGTGGCTATCTCTTCCTCCTACTCTCGCAGATGGATCAGAGGCTCGCATGCGTATTCATCGGTTGGCTTTTAATTCTCGGTATCTCCATGCGGGCCTCAAGAAGCTTGGGTTCATCACTTATGGCCATCCTTTCTCCCCCATTGTTCCCCTTCTTATCTACAATCCGGGCAAGATGGCTACTTTTGCTCGGATGATGCGGACTCGGGAAACACCGATTGTTGTGGTCGTCGTCGCATACCCCGCCACCCCACTTGTGACCTCGCGAGTGCGGTTCTGCGTCAGTGCAGCACACACCAAGGACGATATTGACACGGTGCTGGAAGCATGTGACGAGCTTGGTGACGTTCTTGATCTCAAGCATGGTCATTCTGAGAGATGGCCATTGGATCAGATCATGAAGCGAAGTGTAGAACTTGTCAATAATATCTAATCCACACTGGTTTTCTTCTTTTTTAAACTGGACCTCCGATTTAGGTGGTTTTGACCGCTCATCGGATGGGTTGCGTGTTCTGCAAATGTAACGTGGTCTTGGATATATACTTTATAGCTTCCGAACTGATCCCTACCTTTTATAACTTATGTATCCTACCAGATGCTTTAACAAACAAATTAAATATACCTTGAAGGCATCTCAGCGTGCGTTGATAATATTCTTTGAACTTCGATCCACGTGTAGTCTCATAATTGCACATGTTGGGAGGTCTAGGCTGACATCCAGCCTGCGGTTTTAGGACGCAGGCGTTAGCCGGGTATCGGCGCCTTCAGTATCCCAATTCGGGTCACGAGACTATGTACGCCTGGTCCAACCCTGGTCAACTACAATCTTTCCAGACGTTCTTTCCACACTTGTGCAGAATAGGAAAAATGTTGTTACATAAAATGCCTCAGTGGTTCCATTCCTCCCTGCAGCCCATGTGGTGATTCGGATCCAGTATCGGAGAAGAAGACGCCGTATCCGCAACCGCCTGGTCATCCCTTGGCTGTCCCTTTTGATCGACATTCAACATCAAGCTGTGTACGTACCGTGGCTTTTCCTCGAACAAATCCGCACAAAGGCCATTGTGTTTTCAACTTGAACCTGATCGCCTATCGCACTACTAGAGTCGGTCTACTACGTATTATGCAATCTTTCTGTTGATACTTTCAAAGTACTAGCTAGATGATGTCAAAGGTGAGCAGTTCATTGTCAGTACTGCTCTCGACCGCAGATGTACTTGTGGTGGCCGCACCACGGACTCTTTGGAGCGGAGGTTTTTTTTTTTCCTCCGGGTATGCCACATGAACCGTAGAAGACTCGCGTGGCGATGGAGTGGTCTTCCTCCATGTGCTGCCATACTTCTATCTAACCTGCTGTGGCTCATAGTTCCAAGGAGATTACGGATATCCCATGTCGTGCCATGTGGAACATGATAATGCCTCCAATATTTAAGCACTCGAGATCGCCATTGCATTCCTCAGTGCCTTGGATAGATTACCATGTTCCTTTCGAAAGCTTTCCTGTCATCGATCCTCATCAGCTTAATTGCCGTGGACGCGAGCCCCCTCACTCGCAGTACTGGCAAGGCTACTCTTGGCTTTGTTACGAGGATCAACCACGACGGCATGCTGAACATCGCCGACAAGGATCGTGCTCGCGCCCAGGCTCTCAAGAACAATGATCAACATCTGGGAAAACGCAGCACATCTTTCGGTGTCGCAAACGCTGCAGTGTCATACACCGCTCAAGTTGGAATTGGCAGTCCTGCAACTGATTGTACGCGGATCATTCGCCGGTCCTGGTACATGTGAACTAAACGACCTATAGACACACTTGTAATTGATACCGGAAGTTCGAATACTTGGGTCGGAGCTTCGAAGGCGTACACCCAGACTAGTACCAGTACGGACACTGGGAACACCGTTGTATGTTAATGATCCATTCATGCCGTTTATGTCACACTTAAACGCATCTATAGTCGGCATCTTACGGGTCCGGAAGCTTCAGTGGAGAGGAGTGGACCGATACTGTCACCCTCGCTCCCGGTTTGGTCATCACAGGCCAATCCATTGGGGTTGCCAGCTCATCCAGTGGCTTCACTGACGTTGATGGTATCCTTGGTGTTGGCCCTGTCGACCTTACTTCGAACACCGTCAGCAACGCGGCCACGGTTCCCACAGTATCGGACAACCTCTTATCTCAAGGAACGATATCTGAGGAGGTACTCGGCATCTACTACGTACCGATTTCCGAGTCGACCAGCACCGGAACACTCACATTTGGCGGATATGATTCCTCGGCCGTTTCCGGCTCGGTGAATTATGTTCCACTCACGACAACCTCCCCTGCGTCGGAGTACTGGGGCATCGACCAATCAATTAGTTATGGTGGCAACACTATCCTGTCTTCGACTGCGGGTATTATTGACACTGGTACTACGCTCATTCTCATCGCCACGGGTCAGTGATCTACTGAGATTGGGGGATTATACGCTGTGGTCTTACATCGACACCCACAGATGCATTCCAAGCATACCAATCCGCGACCGGCGGTACCAAGGACTCTACTACCGGCCTTCTCACCATCTCTTCCTCCCAATATGCTGCCCTGGGCACGCTGTCGTTCAACGTCGGAGGACAAACCTACGACCTCTCACCTAACGGACAGATCTGGCCACGTTCGCTCAACACTGCCATCGGTGGTTCCTCTAATTCGATCTACCTAATCGTCAGCGACATCGGCAGCAGTTCCGGATCTGGACTCGATTTCATCAACGGATACGCTTTCTTGTACGTGTTTGTTTGCTTTATCTTGCTCTGCAGGTTTTTAGATCGCGTGCCATTTTTAGGGAGCGCTACTACAGCATTTTCGATACTTCCAACGGACAGGTCGGCTTTGCCGCCACGGCCTATACCGAAGCAGATACCAACTAGTCTAAGAGTTTTCGCATCATGCCATTTCGTTCGTCCTACAGACGACGTTGTTTTTTACTACTTGTTGTACAGATATATATATATATATATCAATGGGATTTTGTGTTTACTTGGCTTTTGAGGGCCGGGGCGACCGAATTTATTTATGTAATTTGACTTGCTCACCACACTAATGAGCATGTTCTCATAAGGTAAGTAGTGTCTGATTTCGATTCATTGGATCATTGCACCGAATCTTTATCATATATAGCTCTGAAAGACACAGATGGTTGACTCGCGACCACCATGACGGGAGTTGCATGACGAGGTCATCCCCGAACAAAGTAATAGAGCAACTCGTTGCGTTCGACAATACTACTATCGTGACCCACGCTCCTTTCGAGGATCCTAGTAAGTATATTCAAGACCCCCAAACTGCGTTGAGGCGCGAGCCGCTCCATAATTGGATTCTACCAGGAATCAAAGTCGGGAAAATTTAAATGCGCCTCCGAGGTCTACGCAGGGAGAGTCATTCAACAGCCTCGAGCTAGCATCATGATCTCTGTCGGAAAGCTGCTGCTTTCTGGCTTTACCTCTGTGATTGTTTTCGGACTTTGGCGACTATTCCAGTTTGTGTATCGTCAATTCACATCTCCCATACGCCGCCTGCGTGGTCCCAAAGGAGCGAGCTGGATTTATGGAAATATACGAGACCTCGCGACTGCTGTATGTACCCTCTTCCTGTCGGATCAACTCCACTAACTACACATTGTCATCGATCGCTTGCCCTAGAACCCTGTACTCCAGGAAGAATGGGTGAAAGAATACGGGGGTACCCTCAGGATCAAGGGTCTCTTTAACGTATGGTTCTGGCTTGCAACCTGTCTGCCCCAATACTAACTGGTGATGGTGTTCTAGATCAACCAGCTGTTCACTATGGACACGCGGGCAATCAACCATGTACTTACCCACAGCGACAACTACCAGAAGTCCCCCCAGACCAGGTACACTTTATCCCAGGTCATTGGCAATGGTAGTTATGCCCCCGGTCAGCTTTTATATGTACTTAACCGAGGACCATAGGAATCGTCTTCGCTGAAGGCGCTCAGCATCATCAGCAGGTTATAATCCATCTCTTTTTCGTTCTTCAAATCGTTCACGCCCACCAATCTCTTCTCTAATCGCAGAGACACATCATGGTAAGGTAATCTTCACATACATACCCCGCTCATGCTATTGAATCGACCTTGAGAATCCCGCATTCGGTTCGGCACAAATCCGGGCACTTACAGATACCTTCTTCGAAAAAGCTATCCAAGTATGTGATACCTTGATTATATCAACGCAGATACTCATGTATCCAACACAGCTCCGTGATGTCTTGTCCACCGAGATTGCTAAAGACCCAAGCGGAATTACCACAGGCACCCGCCTTAATATCATGGAATGGATAGGCAGAATGACGCTTGACGTTGTCGGCCTCGCAGGTGCGTGGCTCAGGCTTTTACTCATGACTTGATCTACTTCTGAAAGGACGTCGCTGAACGCTGTTAGGTTTTCACTACGACTTTGGTGCCTTGAATCTCAAGGAGGAATCAAGTGAACTGTGCCGGGCTTTTGTAGCCGGGATTGTGGCGTTACAGGAAATAACCATCCTCTCCGTGTTGCAAGCAAAATTTCCGGTGTTCCGTCTCGTTGTCAGTACCACCAACAACCATTTTGCCGAAATCCCATTTTTTTTCTGTGTGACAGCCTAGCGATCGCGCACGCACACTCCAGGTCACTCGACGCATAATGTTTCGCTTCGGGAATAAACTACTATCTGGTGCCAAATCGGCTGCTCTGGCAACTGCCACAGAAAAAGGTGAAATCGAAAAGAGTAGCTTACAGGGTCGGGATTTGTTGTCTTTGCTTGTCAAGTCCAACATGGCGACAGACATCCCCGAGAGTCAGAGGTTGTCTGACGAAGATATGGCGGCCCGTTCGTTCCCCTCTTAGTATTCCGATCGTCAGTGTCATATTTGACGCCGATGCATTCTTCCACAGAAGTACCCGCATTCTTGTCCGCAGGTAATGAAACCACAAGGTATAGTACTATACTTGCCAGAATATGAGGGGATCTAATGGTGTAGTAGCACGGCGACCACATGGGCATTGTACGCAATGACGAAAGCACCTGAAATTCAGACTAAGCTCCGGGAAGAACTCCTTTCTGTTGACACTGACACTCCATCGATGGACGAGCTCATGTCACTTCCTTACCTTGACGCAGTGGTGAGAGAGACCCTCCGGCTGCACGCACCCGCTCCACATGCTGCGCGGGTCGCCATGAAGAACGATGAGTTGCCTGTTGAGAAACCATACACGGACAAGAACGGTGTTGTCCGTCACTCTATCGGGTGCGCAGCCGTACCCCAATATGAATTCAATGTGTCGTGACCCTCCCACGCAGAGTCAACAAAGGCGATCTGATCCTGATCCCCGTCCTGGCGATCCACCGGTCGCAGGAATTGTGGGGACCTGATGCGCATGAGTTCAAGTTAGTCGTTTCTTTCGCGTTTGTAGCTCATTTCGTTTGCCCCTCACCTTGGACTGGTAGACCAGAACGGTGGCAAAACATCCCGGAGACTGTCAAGCAGATCCCGGGCCTGTGGAGCAACCTGTTGACCTTCCTGGCCGGTCCCAGAGCATGCATCGGATACCGGTTCGCCCTCGTCGAGTGAGTCCAAACTCGCGTGCCTATTGATTTGCCACTGAGCTGACCCACGTCGTCCGATATCAGAATGAAAGCGATTCTCTTCACGCTTGTACGCGCGTTTGAATTTGAGCTCGCTGTGCCCGACAGTGAGATCGGGAAAAAGATGACCTTTGTCCAGCGACCTGTTTTGCGGAGCGATCCAAAGAGCAAGCCTCAGCTGCCGTTGTTACTCAAGCCATACAAGCAGAGTTGAAGTCCTCCGCTGGCAGTATAAAGATGTGCGGGACTGAGTGCGCGTGTGTAAAACGGGTCCATTTTTATGTGCTTGGGTGACTTCTTGAAATGCATTTACGAACACTTTGTCAGTTCTAGTTAGCGACCTGGCCAGTCTGACACCTACCTTGAATCGCTTCCGTCCTGAAGGCCTGATCTGTATCATGTGGCACCAAGACTAATTCAAATCGGTGTTGGTGATCGATTGATCGATATCATATATGGAACAACATCCCAAATTACTTTACAGTCCTCACTATGTATTTTTAGTACCTGAGAGGTCGCCCAGGTACCTCATGCTTCTGGATTTACATCCGGGCGTCATTGCTTTTCCACCGCATTCTTGAAATAAGCAAAAGGAAGCTTTGTAATTTCGACGTCTACAAGCACCGAAACATGAATGTTCCGCAAAGGTGTCTTGCACCACCCGCGACTGCGGTACGCAGATTCAACTATGTATCCAGTTGGAGCTCCTTGCAATCGTTTCGGAGATGTCCTTCAACTGATGCTAGCATCATCCATACAGTCTCAGGCACAAGTGCCTGTAACTCCAAAATCTATTGAACACAAAAATATATCCATAATAATCGCCGAGGGTGCACGGAACAGGTGGCGCGAAATTGCTTGAAAGTATATAAAAAAAGAAGACCCGCGCGGACTAGATATTATTGACAAGCTCTATACTTCGCTTCATGGTCCGTTCCAGTGGCCATCTCTCGGAGCGCCCATGCTTGAGATCAAGGACGTCACCAAGCTCGTCGCACGCCTGGAAGGCAGTGTCAATATTACCATCCTTGGTGTGTGCCGCACTGACGCAGAACCGTACTCGAGAAGGAACGAGTGCGGTAACGGGGTATCCAACGACAGCCACAGCAATCGGTGGTTGCCAATTGCGCGTCACATGAGAAAAGTAGGCCATCTTGGTCGGGGTATAGATCAAAAGAGGAACGATGGGGGAGAAAGGGTGACCATAGATGATGAAACCAAATTTCTTAAGGCCCGCGTGGAGGTACCGAGAATTGAAAGCCAATCAGCGAATACGCATGCGAGCCTCTGATCCATCTGCGAGAGTAGGAGGAAGAGATAGCCACGAGGGGATCGCCATTCCAGGGTAAATGTCCTCTTCGCTGATTGTTGAAATAGAACTCGATGGTGACAAATGACAATGCGGTAGGTGGAGTAACACCCATGATACTAGCCATACAGGTGATTATCTGCATAAGAACTGGTGGTGACATTGCCTCAGCATACATGCCGGAGTAGCCTCGAACACGAAAAATGTCAATGAGATGTTTTGGACGAGCAACATATCCTCCAGCCGAACCAAATGACCCGGTGAATGTTCCCATCAGAACGTCAACAGATCGAGGAGGGATACTGAAGTAATCGCAGACTCCACGACCATGGGGGCCCAGAGCGTCAATCGAGTGGGCTTCATCAACAAAAAGGTAGAACTGTACGAAATTATTAGGCTATATAAGCTCACCAGACAAGAGATGAATTACCTTGTACTTCTTTTTGAGCTCAATTATGTGTGAGGCAAGTTCACTAGGTTCCTCTCCATACTGTGAAGACCTTCGACGATAAGGAGAATCTTTTTCCGCGGACGATGGGTCTTGAGTTGACCCTGACTGATCACTTCCCGAAGTAGCGATTGCATGTCATTGTGCTTGGACATGCGAACTTGTACATCGCTAGTCCTGACGCCGCATCGGATAAAGGAGTGGTTGAGTTCGTCGAATATGATGAGAGATCCCTTTCCCACTAAGGCAGTGGACGCGAAGTTGGTTGCAAATCCCATTGCACTAACTAATGAATCCTCCATGCCGACGAAACGCGCAACGAGGGCCTCGGCTGTGAGATGGAAGCGGGAACCACAGGTAGAAACCTCATAGCGTTTAATTGACTCCTCGACAGCATCAGCACAACCACCATATGCCTGAGCGAATCCAAGATAATTGTAAGAAAGGTTGAGAGTGAGTGTTTTCGTGCCTGGGCATTTCTGTGTAAAAGTGTCATCTCCTGGGTATCGATTGTATAGAAGGATCGTGCCTCCAGCAACACCGGCGACGGGATTAGAGAAACAGGAATCCATGCGACGCTTGAGCCGACGGGCGTAAAAAGAAGCGAAATCTGAGAAGAGAGGTGCATGACCCTAGCGTACACGGAGAAAGACAGTACGAATGGGATGCATGCACGTACATCGCGAGGCAGGAGATGTATAAGATATTGCTTGGCAAAACGCTTTCCAAAGAAATCACGAAGGCCGCCAAAGACAATGAGGATGAGGTAGCTGGTAGCTACACATCCTCATTTTCTTTGGCGATGCGGTGATGATATAATATGGAGGCTCTTCTAATTCGTGTTCCGAGACAGGTCCATCGGGTTTGTGTTGGGAGGCGCAGCGATAGTTTTCGTTGGCGCAATGATCAAACTCTGTGTGAACAGTGGTGAAAACTTGGTCTGAGGGTGCGGTGATACGCAAGACGGGTACAATTGCCGTGAAGAATTGTGTCCTTGCAGAACCGAAAAACTTGAAGGCCTGGAGGCAGATTTGGTAATCAAAATCACGTGACGCTATAATATTAAAGACGCGTCGCGTGTTCCAAAACCGACCGTTCAATTGTTGAACTTTTCACCAGAACCACCACTAAGCCCAAACCATGGAAGCCAGGTATGTGAAAATCAGCATATGTACTTAGATATGTACTTCGAACACTGACGATTTTCAAGGCGCAAGCAACTCCTTGAAGACCCAAATATCTACCCGAAGTTCTACAAATCTGGTCAGAAACCATCTCAGCAGGGCCGTTCCAGCATTGTCGTGAGTGAATCTCTCATGTGCGAGGCACATATCTCAGCTTGAATCAGTCTTTATCTTCTTCCAGCACTGGGTCCTCTGAGCCGCAATCTATCCCGCCCGATGTGAAGGACAGTAACAAGTCCGGCCTAGTCATCATTTCTTCTGATGAAGAGGATGACGCGTAAGTTCCTCGCTTACACGTTCTTTAATCCTTTCTTGACGTAACCAGCCCGACACAGAAATTTTCACAGCCTGCAAATGATGCCGGTGCGGCTGTCAAGAGCCAATTACTAGCCACTCTCGATCGTGCCACACTTGGAGCACCGCCGCAACGCACGACTGTACCGGCTCCCATCGAGATCCCCGCAAAACCTCGAGTTCCTAGCGACTCAAATGTTCCAACATGGGAGACTTTCGACCAGCCCGACGAGCGTGGCCTCCATGACCCTCACATGACTGCTTCTGAAGCGGAGAAGGCCCTGCGTGCGCTGGTTGAGGATAGCGTGAATAGTACCGAAGAAACGGCGATCGATATGAGTGAAGCCATCGTCCCTGGATTCGCTGAAGGCATTGTCCTTTTGCCTCATCAGGTTATTGGGCGGAACTGGATGCGCGAGCGTGAAACTGGCAAGAAGAACGGTGGAATATTGGCTGATGACATGGGGTGAGTGGGCACGTTCCGGACATGAATGATACTGACGAAATACAGTCTCGGAAAAACTATACAAACTCTTACTCGTATTGTCGACGGCCGTGCCAAGAAATCAGACAAATTGGATGGATGGGCTGCCAGTACGCTGTAAGGCCATAACCGTATGTTTGAAGTGTGGGATGGCATTCATCTTATTACGTTACAGCGTCATCTGTCCGGTCTCTCTTGTCTCTCAGTGGGCTGCCGAGATTTCGCGTATGGCAGTTGGGCTCCGCGTCATAGAGCACCATGGCCAAAATCGTACGACAGACCCATCCGCATTGAAACAAGCGCACGTTGTTGTGACGTCCTACTCGATTGTTGCGTCTGAATATGCAGCATTTGCCCCGCAGGCGAAGGATGAGACCAAATCCAAGAAATCCAAGTCAAAGCTTATGGCAGCTGCCTCAGACGCAGATTCAGATTCCTCGGAAGGGTTCACCAAAAAACTCACAAGTAAAAAAAGAACCGGAAGGTTCAAGGATGCTTTGTTCCAAGTGAAATGGTTCCGCATCGTGCTCGGTGTGTGGCATTCCAGTTGACTTGAAGTACTGACTACTGAAGAGCCGTTTACAAATAGACGAAGCGCATAATATCAAGAATCGAAATACCAAAAGTGCCATTGCATGCTGTGAATTGGAAGGTAAATTCAGATGGTGTCTTACCGGAACCCCAATGTCGGTACTTTTTCTTTTTCTTAGTTGCCAAGTCCAATTCCATTCACTTGTGATCACCAGGCAAAACAGCGTGGAGGAACTTTACTCTTTGCTCAAGTTCTTGCGACTCCGACCTCTTAACGAGTGGCAAACCTTTAATGAACAGATTGCCAAGCCTGTGAAAGGCGGACGACCTACCCGGGCATTGAAACGTTTGCATGTGAGTCTAAAATTCAAAATTTCCAGACAATCTCTCGGCCGAACACTCGTGTGCTACATAGGTTGTCCTCAAAGCAGTCATGCTTCGACGTACCAAGAATCAAATCCTGAATGGAAAGCCACTCCTTCAGTTACCTGAGCGCATCCTCGAGCTGGTTGAATGTACTTTCAGCGCTTCTGAAAAAGAGTTCTATCAGAAGCTTGAAACCAGAATGACCTCCGAGGTTGATAAGCTTGTTCGATCCGAACATGTCAACTATACACATGTGTTGGTTTTATTGCTGAGGCTTCGCCAAGGTGAGCGTTGAGTAACTGGAGCAAAGAATATAATTGACTCATCTGAGTTGAACGCCAGCCTGTAACCACCCTTCGCTTGTTTCCAAGGATTATCACATCGACAAAGACGCAGCCGAACCCAAGGCTACTAAAGATGACGAAGATGACACCGAAGATCTCGCAGCTCAGTTTGGGCAGCTCGGCATGTCGGGTGCGAAGAAGTGCCAGCTCTGTCAGGCCGCGTCCGTCATTCCTATTGCTTGATAACTTTCTCCCAATTCTGTATACCACAGCTTACCTGCCGAAGAGGATGCAACATACTGCAAAGAGTGCAAACCTCTTTCCAAAACTATGGAGCCTACATCGAAATCGAATCTACCTTCCGAGTCCGCTAAGATAAAAAAAATCATGAACATCCTGAAGACCATCGACGAACGCTCTGACGGTGTGGAGAAGACGATCATTTTCTCGCAGTTTACAACTATGTTGGATTTGATCGAACCATTCCTGAGTGCCCATGGTGTCAAGCATGTTCGATGTTCGTCCTGTGGGTTACTATATTGTGACGAATACTAACAGATTTATGTCACTAGATGACGGTTCGATGTCTAAAGACAAACGTGAGGCTAGTCTTGAGAAGATTCGGAGCAGCAAGACCACCCGTTGTATATTGATCTCGTTTAAGGCGGGTAGTACCGGTGAGTTCTGTGAATCCGTTGTCTTCGGTTTGCAAGCAGTGTCTTCTTCTCTTATCTTCAATGTCTACCCACGATGCTGGTCATTGATTGAATTGTCGTGATAATCCGTGCTTCTTCGGTTGGGTTACTGATCGTATCTTAGGCCTGAACTTGACCGCGTGCAACAACGTGATCCTCGTTGATATGTGGTGGAACCCCGCGCTTGAAGTGGGTTTCTTCCTTGCTTTTCTGTTTTCTATGCTTACCTGACATGCATACTCGTTCAAACCAATGCATGAACCAACGATATAATATAAAAAGGACCAAGCGTATGACCGCGCACATCGATTTGGACAAACGCGGGATGTTAATATCTACAAACTCATGATACCTGATACGGTGGAAACTCGGATCTTACAGGTGAGCGTGCGATCCAACATTTGTCAGGCGGTGATTGTATTTCGCCGCCGACCCCTATCTTTATACACACTGACACACGACTCACGTGCGTTTCCCCACCAGCTTCAAGATGCTAAACGGGAACTCGCTAAGGCGGCGTTGAGTGGTGACAAGATCAAGAATATGAAACTTGGTTTGGACGACCTGTTGGCGTTGTTCAGAGGAGGTGGACGTGATGATGACGATGACGATGACTAATGGTGATGCGAAGCTATCTAAGAATTTGGTTGTCATTTGGTTTGTTTTCTTTGCTATGATCATGATGCGGATACGGGAATAAAGAGTTGGGTGTGGATTCGGAATGTCATCTCGAGCGAACAAAGAACTCCCGAGACAATACGCTTGGGAATTCTCAATTTATGATGTGGTGATTACACCTTTCATGCGACTAGTGGCAACTCTAAGCATGTGTTCCGCTGCGGGATTAATTGAAGGCAATGCACATTGCACGCCGCTCGTCCCTGGTCTAGGCTAATAATTTGAAATTTGATCGGTTGTTGAAGTGGGTCAGCGTCGTGCGCGCCACGATGACATCGGACGGTTTTGATAGCCTTTCCAACTCAGCTCATCATACCGGTTAAAAAACTCATAAGAAAAGGTACATTGATCAGTGGCTGGGTGCAATTGCATTACCGTCTCGAAGGCTCAGGGAAATCCCCCAAAGTGACGTTAACGGTGAGCAATGTAACAACTTGAAAGAGAGACGGAAATGAGGTTAGGTTTTGAAGGGAGAAGTGGATACTAACGTAAGTTGGTATATAGGTGGACAATAGGGTGGGCGCAAGCTAGAACCCGCCGGTACTCGTGTCATGCATCATACGACTTTGGCTCTACCAAATTGAGCCTCGCTATGGTGTGTCGACACGAGTGTCATGTCACCTTAGGCCTGGAAACGCGTCGCATACGTAGCGTCATGATTGCCGCGGTGCCGTATAACTTGATTGCAGTAAGTGGCGCTGCGCACTGCGGCAAGTACTTATGAACAGTGTACTTCAGCAACCAATCTAATCTGTGAACTCAATTTGCATTACTTAATGCTGACTTCCCCCCCCCTCCCCGATGACCTCGTAAACAAAATTAAAATAGATGTAACGTCCGACAGTAACGACGGACAGTAGCTAAAGTACGCGTATATATCCTCGATAAAATTTTCACATGGGTGCAAAAATATCTGTACCAGAACCGAGATTCCAACTAGTAATCAACCAAAATCCTCAGATGCCATTCTACTCACTAAAGCTGTCAAAATGCCCCTTGCACACCTTGTCCAGCCCACGCGCTAAACCCATGCACCGAGCCCTGTTGTTGCTGTTGCTGTTGCTGTTGGCTCAAGATAGGGGGGGTTGTCCCCGAAAACCCAGCTTGTCCCATCTGCATCGCTGAAAACGGGTTCGTAGTCACGCTTCCCAGTGGTACCTGGCCTGGAGCACCAAGATGCGTAAATGGATTCTGTGCCAGACCAGGCGTGGGGGCAAATGAAGTAGGTGGGAACGACAGCGTGGGTGCCGGTGTAGACGTCTGTGATGAGACATAGCCAAGGGGCTGTGTCTGCATCGTAACTCCTGTCGGAAGCGCCATAACGGGTTGCAAAGAGGGGGTCGTAGATATAGGCATGGGGGATGGCGAAAAGGGGTTTGAGCTCGTGGGGAAGGCAGTGCCATTCATATTCAAGGGTGGAGATGAAAACGCCTGGTTGAACGGGTTTGTCGTACTGATGTGGAGCGCAGGACTGGATGAGGGCGCGGTTGGTGCGAAGGGAAACCGTGGACCGGCTGCGAATGCAGATACCGGACTGGCGACCAGTGGTGTGGTTGAATGGGCTTGGCCAAGAGATAAATTCATGAATGGATTCGGAGCGTTCCCGGTTGTCAGTGGTTGTTGGAGCGGGACCTGCCGTTGAGAAGCGAAAGTTGCGACGGAGGCCGATGGGTTATATTGGAGGGGAAGGGAAGAAGACTTTGAAGGTTCCTGCAATGAGATAAGGTCCTCCCATACTTGCCCTCCAGAGGTTGCCGCAGGTTGTTTGAATGGAGGTAGCGCAGAAAGCTTCTCAGAATTGGTCAGTGGGGGAAGAGGTTGTGAGGCGGATCGCATGGGCAGTGTATTGTACGATAGCGTGGCCGAATAACGAAGTCCCGGAGGCAGGTTTTCGGGTGTTTTAGGAGGGAGCGGAGGTCCCGGTGACGAGCTTCGCACACTTTGCACCGAGTCTGTTAGTGGAGTTGAATGTGACCGAATGGTTGCTGCCAACGGATCAACGGAGAGGTGCTGAGAGATAGAGCTAGACCTTCGATCCATGAACCGTTTGAACTCGTATTTCGCTAGAAAAAATGGCTCTAAGCAAATTTCGAAGTTGAGAGGGTGATTTCCTACACCGTATAAATTTCTCTAGCTCGGAGTCACGTTCCGAGTCTATCATGTTTGTTGGCGGTGGGTGGCGAGCCTCGTTTGGATTATACAATGCGTTTGACTTGATGTTCCCCTTCTCCTTCATCACCTTGTATGAAATGAGTAGAAATTAGTCGACAGCAATTAGTGAAGAGGGATGTCTGACATGGACTTGTTCCTTGCTCCATTCATCCAGGGTGATACTCTTTCTACAAGGGTATCAAGTACAAAATCAAGTAACCGAACACAGTCGACATACACTTTGGTGATGTGCGTCCCGATTTTGCGATGGATGCTAGCACAATTCACACTTTATAAATTACACCTCGTCAATGTCTGTGCTACTCGGGGCAACGGATGCGCACCAGATGAAAATGCCTAGATTGTAAGAAGCCCATCTTGGGGCACGTGCTTTACAATCCGCACAAATATCTGTGGTTGGAGGCGGGAAGCGAATTTAGTGAGCGAGAAGTTGGCGAGAACAATGGCATTTATAATGGTACATACCATTGCCTGGATTCAAGACGAGCTCCAAGAGGATGCGCTGGCTCCGCTGGGCTGTGATCTTGCTGACCCCGGTCGACATGTTCACGTCGCAGCAATTGCTCAATGTCAGAGGGTAAGTTCAAGTGGAATTTGTATTACGTAATGAGCTGAGGGATCGACCCAACAGCGCCGCGCATTATTAGTCTACCTACCGTTCTTGAAATTAAGTACTTACACGCAAGCTTCTTTACGTCGCTTCGTAAACGTCACCGACTCGGGCATGTCCGCATTGCAGGGTCACGGAGCCTCACCAACCATCGACCCGGGAGAGGGGCAGCACCAACGTGTTCTTGACCAATTCCATAGTTTTCCTTTCTCCTCGGATGAAGCTTTCCAGGTATGCCTGCTCTCTTGTTATACTACCTTAACCAACGCCCTACTGGCACTGCTTCCCAGCAAGGTCTTTCTGGAATTCTATCGCATAAAACAAATGTCCAGCTAGGTGATAATGCGATGGCGGAGCTTATCTTGAAGACAAAGGTCTTCTACTTCAATTAGTATGAGATTCATATGATGTTATTTCTCGAGAAGCAGACTCATCTCATCAAATTGAGTTAGCGTTACTGGGCATAATATCAGCCTCGCCCAAGTCCAGGCGGATCACGCCGCGGACTCGGATATCATCCCTGCAGTGCCTGCACAGAGCGGAAATGAGAGCCAGGCCTTCTGGGGTGCAGCGCATGGAGAAATCCGCACGCTGACTTTCGCCGAGCTGAAAAGTCTGATTGAGCAGGGAAAAACTGATAACATCCCTAACAATAAAATTATTCCGAATGTCCTGAACGTAAGTTTATTTCGCAAATCCCGCGTTGACATGCTGTTTCCCATCTCCTATATCACTTCAGGACGGCATTCCCAGTGAATCGACTGCGCCGGTGAGGAAGAAGCCCTGGGAAGACACAAGTCAATCATAATTAGAGGCTATGTAGGATGCTGAACCCCTCAATTACGATAGCGTTTTAATTTTGACCGCTGGAATACTTGCTTTCTGTCAACAGAGATTTCGTGCATATCCAAAAGACGATCATGTCTAGCACTTGATGGGAGCGAGCAATAAGAATATTGTTTTTGACGATTTGAGGCAGCCTCTAGAATCATTGCCTGGGATCACCAATACAACGGTCCAGCTTTACTCCGTCTGCTGTGCATACGAGTGAGCGACGAGATTTGGGTTTACGTATCCATTAAATGAAACCGTCATCGATGGGAGGCCGCTTTCGACAACCGTGGGTTCCATGTGTTTACTCTTGAGCATGATGGGCTCAATGATATGAATTATTCTTGCAGTGGCTTGGTCAATTTTATGACAGTGACTTACTCACAAGGTCTAGACGCTTCCTCGACTGTTGCGTCTCGAGTCTCACACATGCACACTTGTCAAAACTCGGAGATCCCCGAGTATCTGCTATTGTAACACGATCCGCAAACGCCCAAAGAGAATACAAGGCAGCTAATGCACTACATGATAAAGTCCCAGTATGCACACGATCCATCCAAGCTGTGGTATCCAAAAGAGTCCAAGAGCATGCGTGATTCCCGAGCCCATTTGCCGAACACAAACGCTCCCTACTTGCCACCACCCAGCCGTTCCGACACCCATTGTGGTGTCACGTGTTTATCAATATGGTAGCCGTCTACTTTGCGTAGGGCTAATATTCCCTCCATGACCCAATTGTGAGAGCCCCAGGCAGTATTCCCACGTATGACAGGGATTGACGCGAGAGTGGTGTGTAGCTGATGGAGCCTCTCGGAGTCGACCAGACCGACGGGTGTTTTGCCCACATAACCATTCTCCCCCTCCTTTAGTGTGACAGATTGGGGCGCGTCGAGACTGTAGTCTGAGTGAGAGCCGATGATGCGGTACACGAGAGAGTGACCGGAGGATGGAGAGAAGACGACGGCGATAGCCCAGTTTGATTTTGAAGAGGAAGGGGCCGCGAACGCAGCGACAGCGAGCTCATAGAAGGGAGGCATTGAGATGATGAAGATGGAGAACGAGAACGAGTAAAAATGGGGGCTTTTTCTAGTGTGCGGAAGGATATATGATTATATGATGACAGATAGAGAGGTCATGGAAGGCGATCCATGTGGCGAACCCCTTCAAGATGGGCATACCTCCAAACCAAACGCGGTAGTGGTCATATTAATCTTAATCTAACCTGAAAAGTGCAAATTGTCGAGCTGCAAGATCAGCATTGGCACCACACCATACGCCGTGCAGGCAATGGTGTCAGGAGCGGATCCATGTGTGAGGCCAGTGCACTAGCAGGGTTTCGCGGAAGGCATGCCTACCCAGAATTAATACAGGGTGAGAGCGCACTCTGAGGCGTCTGAGAATGCAAGTCTCGGCCCTTGTTCAGCCGCTCGGGTCAGTGTCTCACTTGAAAAAGTATTATTGCACTGCACCGACGGCATTGTCTGAATCTTTTCAAATGGCACTTGACTAAGTAGCGGTGATTAGCTTGTTCATACGCGACCCGGCACCACGGTCCACCATAGACCGGGAAGGTTCCGTCATCGTTTCCCACGGCAGCTCTTAGCTAGCCACTGCGCAACTTGGTCAGTGAGCGCATCGATATCAGTGTCACTAGAAAATGGGTATATAGTCCAAGATCGTCCAACAATGTCCGACTCCGTCTCAAGTATCGCGAGGTGCTCCTCCTTTCACACCCCATCGCCCGCTGTGCTCATGTCGCTCCAGAGAGGCCAAGGCATTACACCAGGCTTTGAAAGAGCTCCTCAAATCACACAATCCTTGGGACAAGGATGTCGAGTTTAGTCGCAAGAAGTAAGCGCTCACCCCCTCTCCTCCGCCCATTCTCATCCGTCATCTCACAAGTCTGAGACGACAACACCTACGTTTACTCCTCGCCGAACCGTATGCTAAAGAGTCCAAGGATGCCGAGACGCACCTGTGGATGCAGACTTCTTATCAGTTCATCTCGCACTACAAGCAGAGTCTCGCTGCCCTCGAACGCACATTGCAATCCGCACCTCGTCATCAGCCACGACAAGGCGGTCATGGCCCCGTCGAATATCGCAAGCTGATGCAGCGCTTCCGACAATTCCTCTCCGACGAAGAAAAGTTTTGGTCCCAATTCGTAGTCCGATACCAACGATCCTTCGCTTTACATCAAGCCTACCCCATTTTGGTCGCCCTGAACATATTGACTCCTTCAGATGACGCCAACCTACCCTCTTTCCCTGATTCAGCTAGTCGAAACGGTGCTTCTCATCAGAACCATGGACGCAATCATTTTTTCCCACCGGAGGAATGTACACCGACCCCGGACCCTGCAGAACATGGGAGCAGACTCGCCATCTTGAGCAAGGCCATCGTTTGTCTTGGTGATATTGCCAGATATCGTGAGCTCTATAACGAGGCCGGTGGTCGTCCCAAGGCCGGTCACGAGGATGGTACAGTGCCCGCCAAACGCGGCGGCCGGGGAAATAGAGGTGGCATACCTGGCTTTGATTCGATTCCGCGCGCACGAAATTACGACAAGGCTATCCAGTGTTACGAACAAGCTCGCCTTCTTGTCCCATACGAAGGCAATCCATCCCATCAGCTCGCCATTCTCGCATTTTACCAGGGTGACATGTTCAGCTCCCTACTTCAGTATTACAGAGCACTTTGTGTCCGCCAACCCTACGACACCGCATCAGAAAATGTCAAGAAAATTCTCAACAAGGCGCTTGATCAACAATCCAAAAGGATAAAGGACTCCCATGCGACTGCCCCAGAATTTACAGAAGTTCCGCCTCGCCTGAGAGTGGAGAACCTCAAGGAAAACGTTGTTCTCTTGCATGCGTTATGGCGATTAGGGTCAGATAAGTCAGTGTATCATCTGATTATTTTTTGACTTCTCTTAACACGCAATTTTCTCAGGATTAAAATGAATCCTGCTGCTCACGCGGATAATGTTGCGAAGGACTTCCAAAGCTTGGTATCAGAACGGATTCTACCGATAGAAATGGTGTCCAAAGTCGTCGTTCTCTCCCAGGGTGCCCTGTGGAAACATCGTATGATCCGCGACACCTCACCGCCTTCAAATAGGAGACCAACTGGACTTCCGGATTCGTCAGCCATCGAATCACAGATTTTGACTCATAACATCGCGATTCATCGGGTCCTTCTTGAGATAGGCGCTACTGAGCTCGCGGTGCCCCCCGAGGATGCCGCAGAGAACGACCTTGCCCAGCGAATCACGGCCCCATTTCGACGTACATTGCCAGCTCTGCGCATCGCAAGCAAGTGGCTAGTTGCCAACATTAAATACGTTTTGCACGCTGCTCAACCTCCCATGGGTGAACAGCATGCCTCCATCGGGAAAGTTGAAGGATTGGCACTATTTTGGGGTAAATTTGCGCAGTTTTACAGCGCATTGGATAGTATATTTCCGTCGGAGAGGTTACCGCACCTTACGACCCCTTTGGATGAAGATGTCGACTTAAAGGGTTTCCTTCCATTACGAGATCTTCTCGTTGATGGTGGTGTATTGTCGGACCCAGTTCCTGGAAGCGTAACAGAGGGACAGCGGAATGGAGCGCCGTCTCAAGTCCGAGAAAAGGTCCATCCGAACGAGGAACAGCTAATGAGGATTTGGGACTTACTTAAAGACGCTAAACTGCTCGCTGCACTTCAGGTGATAATCCAATTTGTGTCGGATCAGTACCCGAGCTTACGCATCTTTATCAATAGAACTGCCCCATCCATCTAGATGGTAATATTTTCACTTTCGACAATGGCATCTCCATAATTTCGTCTACGGATATTTATGAGCCGGTCCTGCAAGTTCCCGATCAGATTAATCACTATGTTCCTCAGGATGATTTACGCAGGGAGAATGAACTAGAAGATGATACGATGACAGATACTGGCCGAACGGACGATGACCCGGTTGGTGACGCCTTTCGGGCGGCGCTAGATGATCACAGGGGTGTTGACGACGAAGACGATGGGGAGGTTATTCTCTATAACCCCAGGTTTGCACCTCAACTCCCGAGATTCATGTGAAGTTGATCGCATGTATCAGACCGCTCGCTTCGCCCCCGGCTCCCGTGCCCGTTGTTCTTCCCACCAGCCCCATCCTGCGGAGTACCGTTAAAGCAGACGAACCTCCCATAGTAACCAAAGTACCTAACACAATCACCCCTGCACGTACGGCGGCCAAACCACCGATAATTGTTCCTGGCACCACTGCTCAAGACCTTTTGAATAACGTTATGGGAGCGAAACGCGGCGATGTTTCTCGCCCACCACATCCATCATCGATTATTCCTCAGTTTCCTTTCGGACTTGGGCCAAATGCGCCCCCTTCTATCTGGTCAACTTCTCTGGACCAGGGAACCTCTCCATTTAACGCGCACTCACTAGGTTTGCGAGGCAATGTGGCTCCAATAGTTCCTTCGCCGCGCTTACAGCATTCATGGTTGCCACAGTTTGAGTCTACTCAGATTAGTCAACAGTTGGCCCCGCAACCCTCATCCCACTTTCGGTCATCACCACCCCTTTCTGCCGTCAGTCCGTCGGGACATCGTCAATCAGCGTCGCTGTCATTGGGCACGCCACAGCACATTCCGCAGTCAATCTTTCAGCCTTCCTACCACTTACCTGGACCAATGACTCAGCTCACGGAGCGTCGGCAGTCGCAGTGGGAAAGCTCATACGACATCCCCTTGACTGATCCCGTTGTTGTATCTGCCGCGACTTCCAGTCAACCGACAACGCATCATTACCAGGGTTTCTCAAACGGCCATACGCAGCATTATACCCGGTCTGGTCCACATCAGAAGAGTCCCTCTACCTCACGCATATGGGGAATTCATGGATGATCTTGGTTCCCCACTTCCGACGTGAGCATTGTCCTGCCGATATGAAACGGCTCATTAAACCATCTGCCATTTCCGTTTCTGGCATCTGGGCCAGACATCACATGAGCGCTATTGAACTACAAGTCACCTGCACAACTCCAGGTCTGATCAGAATCAAATGTGCCCCAACTCGATGGAAAGTGGCGGATGTTTTTCCACAACATTATTTATCCTTTCTCTTCTCGCTGCTCGTAAGCTGGGCTTTGTCACGTTTTTGTGTCATTATGTGTTGTGTTTCGTGATTTTGTATGAAAGACAAAAAAAGAAAAATATCCTTGTTTTATTATCATCCATTTCTCTCTTTTCCTGCTGTTGCTGGGTCTCGTCATCATTTCTTGCTGAATCGTATACATTGTCTTTTTTTGATACACTACGTCACCCATGGTTTCATTTATGTGGACAGAGTTGAATTCGGCCGATATGCTACCGCCCTCGCCTACGTATTTAAATTTGGTCGGACAACCGTCGTTTCCGCGCTGATAAGTACATGTACAAAATGTATGTGACCGAAGTCAACTTGGTGCCGCATTGTGATACATACTTATATACTACGTCAAGCGCACGGGCGCGCGATTGAATCGGGGATCGATACGATCGATTAGTGCTGTCATTACATACATGCTAATTAAATGAATATATGTGTGTGTACTCGTAGAGTCAGCCTCGAGGAGTCATCATAGTACCGCCGCGTCAGTGCTCGCATCCTGCGTCCGATCGTCAGTTTGAATCGTTACCGTTGGGCCTGGTCCGCTGCCAGCGCCCAAATCCCCCCGTCGTGTCACTTGTCAATCCAAGCACTGAAGATGTCATCAATCCGACGCCTATGACGCATTTGATGGACCTACAAATATATGTCATTACCTGTACGTATCAGCGGCACTCTGGTTGCCAGTGAGTGACCCTCTCATGAGTACGTACGTGCGTTCTCAAGATTTCGGGCTTCAATAGGTGCGGCGAAAGCAAGATACGACGAGGGTAAAGGGGCTCCTTGGATAGTATATACACACAGAACACAGGGTAGGATATAGCTTTCTAACCAAGTTTTGGGATATTCACGCTTTTAGATAAATTGAACACCGCGGCATCCTGACAAAAGGAATCTCTATAAATGGTACAAGTCAATTTAGGGTGGCGTTGGCAATTGACGGGTTTATTCTCGCATCGGCGACGGGTTACAACTTCTCGCCGCGACCAATGACGGTTACCTATGATGTTGAATCAATAATGCTGTCGTTGATAACGCCATCATGGGAATAGCGACATAATAACGGTCTAGTGAAACTCATCTGACCTTGAATCCAATGGCCCGCAACTTGTCTGCGTCAAGCAAGATACGGCCATCGAAGATGAACGCCGGTTTCTTCATGTTGCTATAAACCTCTGTCCAATCGATGTCTCGGAACTCTTTCCACTCCGTCGCGATCACAACAGCTTCGGCGCCCTTGCATGCTTCAAGCGCTGAGCTGCATATCTTGACGCGTTTTTCCACTACAAATAGGTGTGTCATGGATGCGATTGACCAAGGGCTTTTGGGTACTTACAGGTGGTAAGTGGGATCGCGGGACATGCTTCGGAAAGGTCGGTCCAAATCTGTTTATGTTCAACTTGGGGGTCGTAGATGTTCACGTTGGCATTTTCTGCTTGGAAATCACGGATGAGCGAGATAGCCGCTGATTCGCGCGTATCTCCGGTATCGGCTTTGAATGCGAAACCGAGAACGGCAATGCTCTAAGAATGCACACTAGTAAGTCATGCTCTCACGATAGATATAAGAGACGTAAAGATAGAGAGAGAAATTACAATGCCAAGCGGGTTTCGCAACTTACCTTGCCTGTGATGGTTTTGAAGAGCGTGTCGACCACCTTCTGTGTAAATCTCGTCTTCTGGTACTCGTTCATGAGGACGACCTGGTTCCAGTAGTTGGCGACTTCAGGAAGGTGCAGACTTTCACTGAGGTACACCAAGTTCAAGATATCTTTTTGGAAACACGAGCCTCCGAAGCCCACAGACGCGCGCAAAAACTTGTCGCCAACACGGGAATCCTTGCCAACAGCATAGGCCACTTCATCGATGTTGGCTCCCGTAGCCTCGCAGATAGCAGAGAGCGCGTTGACCGAGGAAATGCGCTGAGCCAGCATTGCATTCGCCGCGAGCTTGGAAAGTTCGGAAGACCATACACCCACTGTGAGGATGCGTTCTCGCCTACATCGTGAGTCATCAGCTATGTGCATGGATCATTACGAAGACGAAGAAAACTACTGACGGGACCCAGGAAGAATAGACATCAACGAGGGCCTGACATGCAGCCTTGCCCTCCGGAGTTTGAAGGGATCCGATAAGAACTCGGTCTGGCGCAAAGAGGTCACTGATGGCCGTTCCTTCTGCGAGGAATTCAGGGTTGGATAGAATGTCAAATCGACAGTCAGGGCGAGAGTTGGCCTCGAGGATCGTGCGCATCGACTCGGCAGTGCGGCATGGCACTGTCGATTTCTCAACCACAATCTTACTCTTGGTCGCAACTGATGCGATGCGACGAGTGGCGAGTTCGACATAACTATGAAGAACAGTCAGCTACGAGGTGGAATGAACAAGCCCTGAATTCAAACTTGAGATCTGCGGCAAAGCCAGCGCCAACGCCACTCTTCTTGGTAGGAGTATTGACGCTGACGAAAATGAGATCGGCTTCTTCGATCGCCTTATCTATATCGGTGGAGAAAAAGAGGTTGCGCCCACGAGCTTCACGGACGACATCTTCGAGACCGGGCTCGTAGATCGGCAGCCTGTACTCTGGGTTATTCCAAGCATCTATCCGAGCCTGGTTCAAGTCCACAATGGTAACCTGGACGTTGGGACACTTGAGAGCGATGACTGCGCAGGTGGGACCACCTAGCACAGCGTGACAAAAGTTATTTTCATATAGTAACCTCCGGTCAACCAACACAGACCGACGTAACCAGCACCGACTAGAAGATGGTTATCAGTAACACCATCGCTGGCTTCAATGTAGACGTACTGCAGCAGATTTTGTTGACAACGGGCATTGTATTGATGTTCGAGTGAATGGTAATGAAGAGAGGAAGTTGGGGCACGAAATTCTCAGAACTCTCGAAATTTATATGAGCAAAACGCGTGTTCTACACGGTGTAGCTATTGAACCGACCAGCCTCCGCTTATGCCTCAGCGTGCTGTCAACCTTATCACCGACTACCGCCTTGGCACTACCAAATTCAAATTATAAATCCACTGCCACTGCCAAGGATCGTTGAAAAACCACATAACTTGAGCGATCGTGGTCGACTTGGATGGTGAGTCGGTGAGATCAGGTGGGACAGGTAAAAACTGGCCCGTGCACTGTTCCCGAGACTCATCAGATCAGCCATCATATCATGGCTGTGAGGGTGATCGGGTGCCTCAGCCTCCATCGGACCCTTCTCCTTATCACCACCATTCTGCCGTTAGAATGGAACCTTCTTTGTTAGCGTCGTACATGCTGGGACAACATGGACTGGTACGTTTCATTGGCTTCATATCATCTCCAAGTATTCTGCCATGCTATTCTGGGATTTTTGTGTCGCGTTTCCACAGAACTGCTGTGTTAGGTGGACCGAGTAAACTCCTGCCAGTGATTGTAAACCATGACGAGAGGTAAGTAATTTCGCCTCCAATCTGGAAATCGTCCAGTCACGCGTGAGTCTTCTATAACTAGTCAACTATCCAACCATCACTTGATCTGAATGCATCCCCAGCGCATATGCAGTCTACAGATCCTCTTGGTCATGGAACAAATGAGTATGAGTAGCAGTCCCACAGCAGATACGACAGCAAGATAGTAAACGAAATCGAGGGTATGAAGTTATGCACCAAGATGTATGCATAGAATGCATTCTTCAGGTAATATCGATGTTTCCATCGTCTTCCACCGGATATGTTGCACGGGCATGATCAGACCAACCAACTCATCCACGATATACTTAGAAAAACACCAACTTCACAATTGTCCATAACTCATCTGATCATTATCGTCCCACTAACAGAATGAACCCCAGCAAATCGCGTCGCGGACACAGCGAGATGGATTGCTCTGTCTTCGTCTCTAATGGTCATGTGCCAGTTTATGGACAGATAAATTCACTGAATCATAACCCGTTTGTCATCTTTCAAGGCAGATTCTGATGGTTGCTTCTGTTTTGACAGACCACGATACACGAGATGCACCCATTTTCTCTTCCTGGAATGCATGAGTGTTGTCCTTCGATGTGCGTGAGCATCGCAAGACATCAATTCTGTATCAACGGAAGGAAATTCGCTTTCATCGGGCTGGCGGCTTCTTTTGAATCGCAAAATCAGTGAAGCGGAATGTCTCAATACAAATGAAGGTAAATGAGGTGCGGCCCGCGAGGGTGTTAAAATGGGGCGTAGAGATCTGAATTCTGTTGGCCCTTCTTCAGAGGCAGCGTGCCACGGCCAAAAGAGGGATGATATCAAGATGTAGTCGAGTTCCCACCAAGACGTCTTCCCCCATTGTGGAGTTCTGGGAGAGTTCTCGAACACCAACTTTTGTGGATCCCTGTCGACGAAAACGATGTGGACATCGTTGGAGATCGGAGAACGGTATACATAAGTGGTTACTGACAGACGTGTGTGCTTATTCGCCCAGCGCTTTCTGGGTGAAATCCAATGGCATCGTCCAACTATCAGATAACGCCCGACCTTGTTCAAGAAGCTTGACTGCATTGGTAAGTGGAGGGAAAGACAAGCAGGTAATCTGTCTACTGCATGGGATCCACTAGCATGGAATGGTGCGGCGATGATGGCAGAGAGTAGTCCTAGGTGATGTCTCAAATGTGATCCCTGTTGACGCGTACTTACGGTAACAACGGGTCCACCAACGGCTGCGCGTTGGAGATTCCGGAATAATCGTAAAAGAGGTCTGACATCTGCACCCAGATATTCATATTCGCCAAGCTCCTTCAGGTTGTTGATCAGATGCAATGGCCCCGTCAAGTAGTTGCCAAATAATTTCCCAACCTTGTTCAAGAAGCTCGACTGCGCTGGCAAAGTAGTAGGCGAGATAAGCACAGAATGTGTCTCTTGCGAGAGACGAGGAGATGGCCTTGAGGAGAGTGAGATGGCGCGGTTATGATTTGAGTCCTAGGAGAATTCTTGAATGGAATCCCTGTTGGCGAAACCAACGAGTGCATTCCAGTTGTGCATGCTCGCATTTACGATGACAACGGGTCCACCGCTGAGTAGGTGTTGAAGATCGGCTCAGCCGTCTGACGTCCTTAACGATTGTTCTCCATCCGGTCAGATGCAATAGGATCGTTGAATGGGCAAGTTCGATTGCATGGGTAAGTGGTGGCAAAGACAAGCAAGGAATGTGTCTACTGCGAGGGACGAGGAGAAGCCCTGAGGACAGCAAGACGCTGAACAAGTAATTAGAGAGCCGTTTGCCACAGGAGAAGGGATGTGGCATGACGAGCTTCATTGCAAATAGTTCATATGAGGCCGCGTGCGATATGTGTTTCAGCTGAGCATAGAACATTCTCTCCGTCCTCTACCTCAAGCAAGCTGTGTGAAGTGAGTCGAAGGTACGCTGCAGGATGTTGCAATAGCCTTGATCGATTAAGGTGCCCTTGTACCCACAAGGGCACATCTGGTCGTTGAGGTCATTAATTCCTCGTAAATCATATTGAACACGCGGAGATCAAGCACAAGTTAAAGTGATTGACCAATGCGGATGGCTTTGAACGACGCATCAGCGCAATTCGACCGAGATCAATGATTTGGAGTGCAAAGGTTTAGTGCTTCATGTTCACGGCCAAGGACTTGCCTCATCGAATTGATATAAACGCACTAGTCCTTCGCACTTGCGGACGACGGAAACAGCCTCTAAACTTGGCAACTGGTTAACTGGCAGGCGATTTCGAGTGGGATGTACCGCAGAACGTGTTGATGCAAGAACGAACACAACGACGATAGGATGAAGGATTCGTCGAACATGTCAGCTTCAATTCCAACTCCCAATGGGTTTGCTTACTAGCATCTCCCGCTTGAGACCAATATGTATTATCTCGTTGTGAGGACTTGAAATCGTGAATGCGCGCTTACGGTGGGCCCCGGAAACGACGTGGGTTTTTCTTCAATCTTGGCGCACCTCGATCTCACTGTGTTGAATTGACTGGAAATCCAGAAATTCAACAGTGGAAGGGAACGGACTCGCCATGTTCTCAGTTCAAGTGGCCGTCTCGCATACATTCATCGGTTCAGGAGCATGGGAACGCATTGCTCGAGAAGGCTCAACTTATTCCGACTGAGCCCTTTGCCAATGCGCTCGCTACAAACGGGTGGTTTGTCAAAACGCAGGGGTCCGAGTCGGCAACGATGTATGCCACGGAGTCACGGTGTATATCTTTGTCCATGGATCATGAGCGACGCACGACGGTAAACATCCTGAACAACCCAGCTCGAACAAAGTTACAATGTTTGTCACTAGTCTGGTGACCAGACCGTCTATGAGACGAAGCCGTCGATAGATCGTCTGATAAATTTCGTTCGCGTTGTTGGCTGCGCAATCTCCCACGGGTTAAGCCTGATTTGGACATAGACAAGGGCACGTGAGGTGATAAGTCCAGGTTAACTACTAGTCTGGGATAACTACCCCTGTCTCAATCATATGTCCCCATGCCGGAGCCATGAACTTATGATAGATCCAGCTCCCCTCATTTAACTCAGAACGAGCGTAGTCAACAACCCATCGACATCCTTCATGGATGTCGGCTATCCCTTCTAACTGCATTAATCATGTTGATTCAACCTCTCTCTCGACCTAGACGATGGGGACGATCAAAAATAAGTTATGGATCCTATATTGTATGTATTAGAAGAGTGCTCTCTCGCCCGTTTCTTGAGCCGTGCAGTGTTGAAAGCCATTTTGACACGGTCACGATCGAACTGTTTGACGACATCGAAGATTTTCTGTGCAAACTCAACTTCCTGGGGCCATTCGGGCGTTTCTCGTAACCGATTTATTATAGTTTGTGCACGAGGAACTGGATGGGCCGTTCTGAGGAGATCGGACCCATCATCATCGATTATCCATGTCGTCAGTCGTACAAAGCGATTGGGATCTTGAGCAAAGGTGTTGTTCTGCCGAGCTAAGCACACATCGAACAGGCTGGGGCGATCGTTCCTTGCCCGGTACTGATTTCACTCGCGCTTCACCGCTGTTGGGGTCTCTCCAGCAAGCTGATCCGCCTAGATATCCCCAAGAAAAAATGCTGATGGGTCGAAGTCTGGGTCCAGATGGTGATCGCAACACCACTGAGTTGTGTACCGTTGAGCTATAGTAAGCGTTAGCTTTCAATAAGGCATCTTTCTGATGGCATTTCTAGTACCTAGATGAGGTGGTTAATGTCGCCGGGAGCGCTTGAAATGAAATGCCTTCTGGGAGGACAGCTCGAAGTTCACCGAGTCGGCCATATGCGGGATGGAATGGCTCCTCGCCATGATGCAGAAGGCATGCAATGTAAATATTGTGGGCTTCATCAACATGTATGCGATGTATTCGTTTCGCAAAAGTCAAATTTTGTCGTAGGAGTCCTGCGAGTCGATGATCATTATGCATGCCTGCCGGTCCCAGCGGTGATGATCGTATCCTTCTCATTCCAAGTAGCAACCAAAGCTTCTAACTGAGACGTGTGGGGAACGATTCTGGCGTTGGACTGAGACGATGGATGATTAAACAGGCATGGAATGCATCTATCCTCTGGAGGAGTTACAATATATTGATGAGGGATTCGGTTGCCAATTTCTTGGAGCACATGTTGTTGTAGTTGCTCTATGTTGTAGTCGAGGACGGCCTGCCAGTGCGCAACAGACATTTATCGATCGTGCTGTTAAGTGCGCATAGCATGAGTATTATCATTATCAATAAATTTTGTCGTCGATAATCCAACGTTTTCCTCATTAGTTGAAAATCCAAAAGCCGTGGGAGGATGCGCAGCCTAACAAACGCGAACGAAATTTACCAGACCGTCTGTCGACGGCTTCGCCTCATGATCATAGACAGCCTGGTGACTGTTACGCCGCAATGAATCATGTACGAGATATTGCTAGATCTCCAATTTGAGATTGAGATCGTATGAATGGGCGCTTGCGGTGGATATACGACTCGGAAGCGTACGTTGGACCCTGCAACTTGAACGACGCCTAGTGCTCTCTCATTTAATATTGTTGCATGCATTTGAAGGTGGCGTCTATTCGTATGGACCATATCAACTTGAGCTACTGAGACAATGGAATTTAACAGCCTGAGTGGAAGGGGACGGACTCACGGTGTTCTCACTGGCACTGGCAGTTGCCGCATCTCAGGTATGTCCATCAAGCACACCCACGCAGTCAACACACAGTGCTCGCTAAGAAGGTCTTCCGAGGGAAATCGTGATGGTGGGGCCGGCCGCTAATACCTTTGGCGCTCACTGCGAATTGACAGGGTGTCAATGAAACGCGGGGCAAGGCACCACTGGCAGAACGTATAACTTTATGCATGGATCGCGATGCATCATGGACGGTGGGCGATCCAGGGCAACTTAAAGTACTCGGCGTAATGCAACGCTTCGGCGGGCAGATATGTCCAATAGTCATCATGTTATTCCTTGAGATTCTTCTGTGGTACAGTCCGAGGCCCCGAGTCAATTCCACGACGATGGTGGAGCACGTTGCGAACCGTGGTGTGACTTCAAGTTGGTATCAGCATCTCGAACGCACCTCTCAGACATGATGCATGATCTCAACAATTCACACCTAGTCATGGGCACCGGCCTCCGAGTAGTCTGGTCACCAACCCTTCTACCGGCCTCATGCTCCACATAACCCTCGATCCCGTTCACATAGACTGAGAACAAACCTCGACGAGAGTGGTAGTACGAGCGCTAGGCTACTTTGGCGTGCAACTCAGGGAAGCACAGTGTGGCATCCGCTTCGGGTATCGTTCCGGCCAAGTTCCGACACCGATCACGTACTACAAACTTCAAATCAAAACACAGCTGAACGGTCTTTTTTTTGGATACATATCCTCTGACGTAACGAGGAGTGCACGACGCAATGGCCTAGGTTCTCTACACTGCCGCTAAACTCGATATCAGTGGCGCAATGCCGCACGGAAGCGGCCTGCGCATGCCAACTTATCACTAAGCGGTGTACCTGGGTCGTTTTCACCTTTTATGACGTGTGTGATAAGGTGAAAACGTTCCTGTGCTCCTCAGTTGAGCGTACGCGCTTGGACGGCTCCATATCAGTATTTTCAAATGCGGAAAAGCCAACATGTGCGAGACATTGTTGAGAAACATGTCTAATAATACCATGGATGGATGTTATCTGCGGGTATAACCAGGATCATGGACATGTTCTCGGACGTTGGAGCCAGTGCGGAAAAATCTGGCTGGTTGTGTATGGACGGGGGATCCCATAGGCCCTGGTACGTCATGAATGCCAAGGCGTCGATTGGAATGTCGAGGGCGGGGAGATCCCGATATGTGAATGACGACCGGGCGGATCGATGAGCTCAAGTTCCATTCCATTCCAATGGCATCCCAGTCACCCCCTCAGCTGAATTCCAACGAGAGCCTATATAACAAGAGGCAATCGTGAGCGACAGAGCCTATCCTACTCGCTGCACTTCTCGTACTATAACTCGCATCTATGCCATGTCCCGCCCGCCCGCTTTGGCGACCCGAACTACGCGTTGGTTGTGGACTGCTGGGCTAGGATGTGAATATTGTGAACCGACTCACCAGTAACTATCCCACCTTGTCGAACCTGTCACAGATGACTGACGATGTGTGGAGTGTCTCACAGAGATGAAGCCGTAGTCGGTCAGCTCCCAAGGAAGATCGTGTCAGGCATACCGTTGGTGAGCACCTCTTCTCTGGCAGAGTATGTTGTCTTGCATGGGACTCGGACCGACTCGATTTCAGTGACGCCATGGTCAGCGAACCTCGGCAATCCTTTCCTTCTATACCTGGAAATGGGAACTTGTGGCCGCGCCAAGCCGGGACAAAGTAAAGGTGCGTGCACAGCGTGTACTTACGTTGTGACGAGTTTGATATAGACTGATTTTTGGGGTTTGTAGCCGATAACGCGGTCTCGACCTTTCCAAGCCGAAATCCTGCCGTGGCCCGTATATGCAATGGTCCACGATGTAGAATCCAGTGTTGTCAGCCTTGAAGGGTTTACGGGCAATTCTGGCAACCATGTTTCTTGACATCCTTGGGTTTCATCCCTACCCACAATGTTCAATGCCTACAGTGTGAGTTTGCTTTGTGGATCGGGTTGATTTACTTTGATGACATGTGATGGTCAGCAGATTATGTGGCCATGACAGTCAACATATGCTGTATGAACGGGATGGGGCAGGATTCGAGATCATGATGGCGTTGGCAATGTCTGCGTGGGGTGGGCTGGTAACTGATCTCTAGGGCTTCTGGATGCTCCTGCAAGTGCCCACTGTCGACATGCATGTGTCCCTCGATCTCTTTTGATCTGAATGGTCTTTTGATTCATCGAGGGAAATGTGAATGTGGGCCATGGTCAGTTGGACGGATTGCTGTAGATAGGACTGGTAGTCAAAAGTCTTTGTATCGCGCTTGTTGAACATATTGTAAACTGGATCTATTACGGCAATGAGACTCAAACCCCGGTCGCGTCCGCGTTTGAGATATCTGGTGTCTTATCGCATATCGTGATAAGTCACTTGCGTTTTCCAACGTGCAAGTATTGGCAGCTTCCATTCGTGTAGTCATTGATAATATCATGCAATGTCATTAATGATTGGTAGATGAGCGTATGATCAGTTTTAATCCATGAATAAGATGTGAACGTTTGAACCCCCTGTTACCGCCCTGCCGGTCAGCCACTTCTACTATTCCCGCCACCCACATAGACCCCTTCTGCGGTCATGACGGCTGCGTGACCACCGGGTGTGAGCATGGCAACGTTTCCGGCTGGTGTCGCGCTTGCAGTGAAACCGGTATGGGTACGGTAGAGGGCGCGTGTGGGACCTGCAGACGAGGCGTGCGTAGACCAAAAGGAGTCGTAGGTGAGCGCGGTGGGGGCGATGGGGGGAGCTTGTGTAGTGGGTATCGAGGAAGTATTTGTGGTGGGCGGTTGGGATGGCGTGGATGTAGATGTGGATTGAGATGAGGTGCCGATAAACGCTTGAGGGGGGTAAGCGGGACTCGGTTGAGGCAGATGGACGTGGGGTGGGAAGGTGCTGGCGGAGGCGGAAAGTGAGTGGGGAGTCGGATCGGAAACGGTTTGAGAGGTAGATGTGGTAGACGTGGAGGTTTGTGACTGAGCTAGTTGTGCGAGGTGTGCCAAGATGTTGGGATCGGAGAGGTCAAACGCCGACGTGGCCGAGGACCCGAGGGCTACTGGCAGGGGAGGAGGACATGCCTGGGACTGTGCCTCTGCGTTGGTGACGTGCTCGGATGGCGAGACAGACTCAGGACCGTCGTTGGCTGACGAAGGCGATGGCAGATCGGGTACCGCGGATGGTTTTGGTGACTGCACAGTGGCATCGGGGGCAGCCCCAGGATAGGGTACAGTGGCTACGGCGTAATGGGGCCGTTGTCCCACACGGATAGAGTGATGAAAGTAGAGATTTTCGACTTCGTTGAGATTTTGTCGTTGCTGGTCCAAGCGCAAGTGATCAAAAAAAATCGAGAAAGGAGAGAAAAGTGAGCACAAACGAGCGTCACCCACCCAGCCGTGTTCTACTTTGAGTTTAGCATACTGAAGACGCATTTGGAGCTGTTTCGAGAGCTGGCATTTGAGTCGTTGAATGGGGTGTGGGTGGACGAACAAAGAATGAGAAAACACACATGGTTTGCCTTTGCTCGTTCAAGCGTTTGCCTCTTTTTTTTCTGTTCAAGTTCATTTGGCTGAGGGGACGTCACGACGACCATTTTTCGTCGTGGACGATCAACTTTTCAATGTTTCGATGGCGCAACGTCAGGTGGAGGCAGTACTATAGAGTTTGGGTAACACACACAGGGGTTGGTGCACAGCCGTTAATTACGTAATATTAGATGGTAATCTCCGTCGACTGAGTTTGAATTGAATTGGGGACGGTTCAAGCGCCGAAATAAGTCGGTAACACTGTTGCCGAGGTGTTGGATTATGCCAAAGTTCAGGTTCAATGTTAACGTTCAGGCTTCAAGTTGTGTGGGGCACCTAACCATTTTGTGTCCTTGACATCAAACCTGACAGAATGGCGAAAATAGAATTGATGGGAATGCAGCACCACGTATGTATGTATGTTGACGTCCATGTCATGCATGCGGTTTAAAATACTCCCGCTGTCAGACCTTATTTACCAAGCATGATGGCGATCGGTGTGGTGGCAAAGGCTACCGCCGCAAGGATCTGCGAGACGTACTGAGAGCCAACAAGATTAACTCCCTACTAGGTGATCGATGTAGGTCACCTTGTGAATCGGAGGACAAAGTCCTTAATGTGCGCAGACCTCGGGGGTTCGTGTAATCGATGACGGTGCCTACTCAAGGCACTGCTACGCCGGAAGTATCATAATGTAATATGCATGCAAATCGATATGTGCACAGGTACAACACAATTGTGCATGGAAAACCGAGCTTGCAAGTCACGCCGGCGAGCCAAGACCTCGTTCCTGTCTTGATCGGGCCAGAGTCGGATGGATAATGATAGACCGGGATCTGGATCGTAAGTAATATCATGTGTCAGGTCGCACATAAGGGGCGATTTAGATAACACGGTGAAGTGGATCGCTGGAAGGTGTTTGGTGGCCGGTGTAGCCAGGGATTCGCTTGGTCATAGTTCGTCTAAGCTACATCAAGATACTTGTGTTCGTCGTGAGATGCAACACGTCCGCGGGCTATAATATCAATCCATCATCACGGTCGGTTCTGAGGCGGCCAGTGTGGGTGGGTGAGAGAATTATCATAGGTAACGGCATCAACCAGTCCGTCTCAGCTGAAATAATAATTAGCGGTACTCCGAAGTTGTCGCCAAGTAGGGAACGGGCGCCAGCTTGGCCCGACAAACCAACATTAAAACAACTCACACTTGTTCAAGTTGTTTGGCTGCCGGGTAGCAGCATAAGCGAGTGTCCGTCCGGATTCGCGAAGAAGACGAGGGTGTGCTGAGAATATTGGATATAGGTTAGTTTCAGGTACATGGAACTCGCACCGGCTGATCGCCTCGAGGCTGCGTTAGCATTCGCGCGTTCATCTTCGGCACCATCTTTGTCAGGCGTTGCTTGTTTTTCCCTGCTAGATAGAGTACTTCAAGCTCGCTTGTTTTGCTACCTCCACGCCCCAACTTGCTCGTGTTCTTGTGCAGAGCATGGCGACGGTCCAACCCACGCAGGCAAGTCGTAATCGGATGCATTTTCGCTACCCATATAAATTCATCCCATCAGGTCCGCACTGCGCGCGTTGCGAACACCAATACCACCACCACCACCACCGCACCACCTCCCTCGAGTGGTTTGATGTATACCCGTCCATGGCGTTCATCGCCCCTCACTGGCCCTGTCTTTTCGACCCTCCCGCCCATTATCTCTGAGTCATCCGAGGAAGACCAAGATCTTGCTGTGCATGACGGCCTACGCGACTTTGGCTATCATTCACCCGCATTGTCGATCGTGTCCCTGGGCTCCGCTTGTACATCAGGTTACGCCGGTGGTCCAGGCTCAGCGCTTGTCGACGGCGAGGAGAGCATGACCTCGGTGTCACCTCCGAGCACGAGCGCCCATGGAACGGCGACATCGTCGTCCCAGCATTCCTTACCCCACCGGCCCGCTCGCTTGACCAAGGGGCGTCGCGTGAATTCCAAACCCAAGAGCGTAAGCGAGGCATCCATTACGCCTCCACCGCGTGCACATACCACCCCTCGTGGTCACTCGCGCCCCATGTCTCTTCCTGGCCAATTCATCGTCCCCTCCTCAACGATGCCTTCGACGTACCACCCCGACTCTAACATCGCCAAACAGCCTCCTTCTGTATCACGTGATCCTGCTTCCAACTGGATGTCTTCCACTCCCTTTGGCCCCGCCATGACCCCCAGGTTTTCGAGGCTCAGCATGGCATCTCCCACAGTCGTCATGCCACTCAGCGCGAAGGAGTATCGCAAGCAAAAAGCCAATGTGACCATTGGAAAAGAAAGGGAGACTCCAGTTTCGTCCAACCACGTTGCATTCGTTGATAACGTTGTGTCGGCCTTCCAGAGTCCCCATGATGCTCCTCTCCTCGAGGCTGGTTCTCCCCCGTCGGAAGATGTTCCCCGGCGCTCTCCTCTCGCTCCCTCAGTTGGTCATAACACTCCACCGCAGCCTCAGATCAACCACCCTTCTCCCAAACATGCCTCCTTGCCTGCGCAGCTCCAGCGCCGTTCTTCACATCCACGGCCTCATTCTTCGCGATCCTCACCTCTCGTTCTTCACCCACCTGTTTCTCGTAGATCTTCCACTAGTTCCTTTCTCTCTTCTGCCTCGGATGACATGACGACCTCCTTTCCTTCCTTTCCCTCAGGCGCAGACGATCCAAGCGCAGTAAATGCCATTTCACCTGCACATCCCCGTCCTCCTCGTAGAGGCCGCCGCAAATCTCAGCCCGAGCGTCTTTCCAACGGTGCACGGTTGAGCCTCCTCGAAGCCATGAATCATATCTCCCAGGAAAATCGTGTTTCGGACCATTCCCAGGTCGAGGTTCCAAATCGGCTCTCCGCAGCGTCCCATGCGAGCGGCCACACCCTATTTTATGACGTTGCCAACGTGGAGGGAGAAAGTGGGAATGAGGGTGAGATTGGAGCGGGCCAACGCACCTCTGTATTGCACACCCAAAGCCTCGAGGATATCTCCTCTTCGCTCACCCGTACGGGTATTGCAGTCGTTGGTCCTGATGAAGAAGATGTGCACGGGACGCTTAACGACGAGCGCAAGGGTAAGCGCAACGTGCGCATGGTGCGGATTTCGGATACTGTAGAGGTGTCCTCGCCGCCGGTGCAGCGACCGCGGAAATTGACCAAGTCTCGTCCTGGATCGGTACGTGGGTCGGTAGGGACGGTCAAGGAGGTAGATGTAAAATCGCAAACCCATGAGCGTCGGGCATCGCTGTTGCCATGGAGATCAAAGAGTTCTGGTGGTCTGACTAGCCCTGCGGTTGCTTCTGCTGGTGCAAGTGAGAAGAGTGAGCAAGGTGGCCCCTTATCGACCACTGTGCCCAAGTCCGTTTCCCTTCTAGTTCATCCCACTATTGAGACTCATTTCAAACTCAGGATCAACGATGCTTCAGCCAAGAAAGCTTCTTCTGTCACGCCAATGCCAACTACGACTCTGGTCCCGATCGAATCATCGCTTGCTCGCCCATCCCGGCGATACAGCTTCTCGCTCTTCTCATCTGCCTTGCCTCGTCCCAAACGCGAGAGGATCAACCTTGATGATGTCAACCTCTTTGTAGACCAAGGTAAACCCAACGTGAGGGACATTGAGAGCGGCACGGACAGCACTTCGACTAGCATCCGTACGATCACACAGGGCGTCACGCCTACATCGTCGGTCGTCTTCGATCTCACCACGCCCGCATCTTCGGGTGGTGTGTCTTGTGCTGCGCGAGGTACGAGTGCGGCCGGCGCAGTCCCGATGTTGCGGAGGTTGAACGCGCATGAAACAGAAATGGCGAATGCGGGTACGCCCGCTCTGTTGCAGAGCGAATTGGAACCGAGAGGTGCCTCGACACCGAGTTTGATTTCTAATGGGAGCACGGCAACGACCTCGAGTTCTCCTCGTACACCTTCATATTTCCGTGGGCCAGCTGGAGGCGGTGGAGAGTCATTTATTCCTCGGCCCTCTGGGCTGAAGGAATCCTTTACCGACACCTCCGAGGACGATTCCGTGGGTGTGCGGAGAAAGCCGTCACGCATGCGTTATCGAAAACCGGATCATCACAGTCCGTTGGCTCGTATCAGCGCTAGTGGGGCCGAGACGTCATCAGAAGATGAGCGGGTGCACATATGCCCGCCTTCAAGTCCGGGTCTTTTGTGTCCTAGCCCACGGCACGGGTCACGGCCGGGCACGGCGAGCTCGATACTGACGACGGGAACAGAGGCATCCGCGTCTTATGCCTCCTTTAGCACCGCTCCCTCCTCGTCCATCTCGTCTTCGACGTCACGCTCCACCTCGCCTTCGCTCACGATGGGAGACAGGCGGGATCGGATCATGTCGGCGCTGCATGGTGAAGATGTGGAGGAGGACCCGTATATGTGTTCGTTGTGTGGGCACGCTGTTTCTCGTCCCCCACTCCCGATTCCTTTGAGGTATGATCCGGGGGCGGCGATGCATCCTATGTTTACGGTTCCGCTTGTGACGATGCCTGCGTCGGCCATGACCTACTCTCGTTCTACGCAGGGTGCGCACCTGGTGGGGGATGGGGTGGGGCAAATGGGTGAACGACAGGTGTCATTGCCGGTGCCTGTAGCTGCCACTGTTTCCAGAGCGAAGAGCGATCGCGGTAATCACACGCGTCCACCTCTCACGCGGCCGACGGACAAGGTGGTAGCGCCAACGCCCACGCTCAAAAAGAAGCGTCGACCACAGACGGCTCCCGCTGGGATCGGGAATGTTACGCTCCAGTATATTGAGGAGAAGAATGTCGGTGTAGTTGTCGCAACTGATCGGGTGGCTCCTGCCAAGAACGAGTCGCGATTCAAGGCGATGCTCAAGGGATTGTTTCGAATGAATTAGAATGTTGTTTGGTGCGTATGTGCGTCGTGGCGTGGCGTGGCGTTGAATTTGACTGATTGATCAATTGGCAGTTGTACAATGTTTCGTGATATTTTTTGATCCATGAGGTTGGGCGTTCGGAATACGCGTTTATTTGACCCTTGATTCCTTCATCCTTTTTTTTTGGAACTGTACAACAGGGGTGTATGCGCAACGGACATATTCAACTTATACCTGTCGCCGCTGGTTGCTTTGGGTTACTCACTCTTGATGATATTTTCTACTTAGCCACTTTTTTTCTTGGATACGCAGCGTATAAACGATAGATTTCGTCCCAGATTCATTATGGGTACATGAGAGGTGTTGGTGTTGTTGCGTAGACTTGTTACCCTGTTCCTGGAGGACGATTAATCCTAATGGCATGAAATTTACGCGTTGGGGCCAACTGGCTTTGCCAGTCATTCCGGCCCGGTTTTCTGATACGAAGGCGCTAACAGGACATGTTCGGTCGACGAGAGCCTACTATGGTCTTATCTCGGATATTTTCGACTTGATGTGGAGTAGTACGGTGCGAAGGCAGCGTTCGTTTAACGCAGCATGTTAGTGATCCGATCGATCGTAGGCTCTTAGATCATACATATATTTAGATAGCTAGGTTCCGCGGAATTCGGATAACATCAAATATTTACCTTCCACACACACACACTGGTACTCAACAAACTAAGAAAGCAAGAAAACGAAGTTACGGCTAATCCAAATCTATATTAGGAGGTTCCGGAGCATCCGCAATGAACATGCCTCATGGATTCTGGCCTTACGATCCGAGGCGGCGAACGCCAGTGAATAGTCATATTGAACAGGGTTATGGGGTGTTGCGTCGCTTCTGAATCATATCCCTGACTGACTCCGAGTCGTGACTGAATGTGAACATGACAAGATGAGGGTGATAAGCACCCCTGTCTACTAGTACCGGGTCCTGTCAATGATGATATCAATCAGCTCGAGCCCCACCCACTTAAACCAAAAGGATCCATGTTGGCATTCAAGTTGGGCCTGGCGTATGGCTCCATACTTTTTCCGTCGATAAGCAGTGGGGATCAAGTTGCGCCGAGTACGATTGGGGAGAGGTATCAGATGATCTAGAAGTGCGCTACTAGTAGTGGATAATGACGCTCAGGACATCAGCGGGTCACGATGCTTTTTGGGTGGAAACTCGAGCGCATGACTGGCGTTCTCCATCAACGGCGAGCACAAGCACAGGATCGCTCGCAGGTTCTCTCCCACACGGCTTACTACGATGGCTTATGAGATGTCCTGTCGTATGTCTGTTCGAACCCAATCGGTACGTTATTCGGTGCCAATTTCCAATCAGGCAGATCAAAGGCATTGCCTCACTCCTTACGCCCTCACCGTGACAGGTTTCCCACTACAAGTCAACACCTTGCCTTCTGATTGTTCTATTTCTGAATCATTGACAGAGAACGCGTATGATCAGTTCGTAAGATGTGGAATCCATCACGTTCCGAGCGGCTCGTGTCCATCTTCCAGTAGCGTAGATAACCGCATAGCTGCATATCGCACATTTTTCTCGCTGGCATTGTGTGGTTCGCGTGTGGACCGTCCGCGTCCACTGCGACGATCATGCCGGCATCCATCGGTAATGCGTTCGTTCGTTCCCGCTCGGCCGACTCGAGCTCGGAGGAATGTGACAAGAACGACTCGGCGCGTTTTCCGTGGAACCGACCGGAAATTCTACGCCACACCGCTGAGCGCTGGAACCTTATCGATTATCGATTATCGTCTCATGGCATTCTTCTCGACTTGAAATGGCTCACCCCAGTTTCGATATGGACATGGCGGCGAACTTGAATGAGATGTTTGGCAAACGCATCTCGCGCTGTACATAGTAATTCGCTCAGTACCCCATATTAAGATCGCACCACGCCATGAGATGGCTGGAGCTAATCTTGGGTCCATATCGCGATGATGTCGCGATTGTGCTGCACCGCCCCCGACCGACCGCGAGCGGCTCTCCCCTTTCAGTCACCCTCCTTATCTCTCCGATCCTCTCTCAAATCGACCAATCATGTGCAACATGAACGCTTTCCACATCGTCCTGCAGAGAGGCACGTTTCCATCGTCTATTTACCCCCATCGGACGCTCATCTGATAACCATCCAGGTATCCAGGGCGGCTTCGCCCCACCCATCCCCAACGCCCTCTACACCATCGATCACGCCGCCAACAGCGACGTCTTCACGGTCACCATCCAAACCCGTCCCCACGGCACCCCCTCTCTCCAACCTGCCACCACCAAATCACTCAAGGTGGCCGACCACATCCACACGCTCACCGCGCTCCAAACGCACTTGCGTGACCTCCCGCCGCAGTACACCGGGGCACAGGATTTGTATGGTTTGGACACGAGCATCGTGTTGTTGACGGATGCGAGCGAGTTTCGTCCGTCGGGCACGTTTGCGGGGAACGAGGTGCCGTATCCGACCCAGGAGCAGAAGGCTCAGTTTGGTCAGGCGGTAGAGATGATTGAACAGTGGGTCGCTGCGTGAAAGGCTCAGCGGCACAGTGAACGGGTGTCAATGGAGTCAGTCCTACAGTACGATCTATCTTTGAGAAGGGATATTAGAACGCAGCGTCGCGGCAGTAAGCCCGATGATATCATATTTCATGTGAAAACTTGGCACTGATGCTTATGAGCGAATGATTCGGAATCACGAGGTGACGCGGCGGTATGGTACACAACCCCTAAGCTTCCTCGGCACTGGCAACAAAATGGGTGGACGAACGTTCCATTCTAAGGCTACATGACTTGTTACTAATGAATACAGTGTATAGTATGCGCATAAGGTAGACAATCGGGGTCCCAACACTTATAAATTCGTGCCCGCGTCGCTTCATCTCAACCGTACCAAGGGTTAGACCTCCGTGCCAGTGGCGTCCTCGCCCGTCGTCCGCTGAGGTCTCACTTCCACGAGCCCTTGCCCACTCTCACCCTCCTCTTCCTTGTCCGAATCCCCGATCTTGCTCAACAACACCGACAACACTGTCCCCACCCCCAACCACGGGATCAGCGACACAAAACTCCACCGAACGCCCGCCCGAAACGCATCCCTCACCACGGTTTGCACCGCGCCCGGTAACCCATCGAGACTCGTCAACGACGTGAGGGCCCCGCTGTCAAGTAGCGCTGAGAACGCATCGAATTCGGACGAGGTGAGCGTATCCGCAAGGTATGGCATCTGCGATGCAATGTACGCGTTCACTCTGGAGTCGAGGACGGTAAAACATTGTGCGAGACCGACGGTCCCTCCCAACGCACGGAACTAGAAGCGAAAGTGAATGAGAGCATGCACGAGATACACATTGGCACGACGGACAAACAACAGCATGGCGTTCGTGATGGCGATATGATTTGGTTTCGTGAACCGTGCGTGAATCACCAACGGGCCAGCACTCACACCGACACCGACGCCCACCATCGCCATGAATCTGTGTGCAGCGAGGTCAACAATGATAAACGGGAAAGAAAACGAAGGAACTTACCCGTTCACTTGGCTTTGTATGTTATGCTGTATGGCCATTTGGATCAGTCCTACACCGACCGTCATGACGACGCTCCCAAGGACAATGGGGTAAATAGGCTATGTCAATGTGGGTGAGCGTTCGTCGTCTCTACCGTCGGCATTGACTGACCTGTCTGAAAACCTGGATCAGGCGAATCGAGAGTAACGAGCCACCTCCCTGTTCGACCCACATGGTTAACAAAAGTCATCTTCACACAGAAATGAAAGGCGGAATACGAACGAGTCCTGGCGCAAAATAAAGCAACTGGATCCCAGCTTGGGAAGGTGGAAGCCCGGTCACCACCGTCGCAAAGATGGCCACGAAATAAAACATGACAAACATGACGATGCCCGAGGTGAACGAATCATATTGCACCACGCATATGTCGTACGAAGTGAACAGCTCGACCGGGATCATTGGTCGTGCACGGAAGACGCCTGTGTACCTTGTCTGGATGTATTTGGATTCGCTGGCACCATTGGGAGAGAGCGAGGCCAAGGACGATCGACGGTCAAGAAAAACCTCCCAGAGCATACAGAGCACGATTAAAAGTACGCCGAGGACGAGGTTGACAATGACTCGTACACTCTTCCAGCCGTCATTCGGTCCCCAATTAAGCGCGAGCAATACGAGGATACCGCCGCTGACAAATAGGAAGGTACCGACCCAATCGATCAGAGCAACTTTAGTGATCCAAGTGTCTGTGTTAGTGGTCGGTATGCGAAGGAACGGAGGTTTCTCGTCGTCTCCGGTACCACGCACGGGCGCCGGTCGATTGCGGAGAAAAATAAAGCACAGAAACATGGCAGCCACGGTGCATGGTAAGCTAGATTGAGCGGAGGTGAGCATGGTGAAGATTACTCTTCTGTAAAACACCTCACTTGATAGCAAACACCCAACGAAAGTTGGCCGCGACCAAATACCCGCCAATCACAGGCCCAACGGAGAAACCGACCGCATAAAGTAAAAATAACATCGATTGCTGGATATTGTTCGCATTGAGTGACGTCGTGTCGGATATGACCGTTCGAACGATCTACAACGCCACAAGCCAAGACATGGGGAAAGAACGTGCGCGCGAGGGAGTGAAAGATAGTGTGAGAAACCCCACGACAGGTGCGGCAAGGAGGACGTACAGTAAGAAGTCCAGCAGCACCTATGCCAGCAATACCCCTTCCCGCGAGGATCATAGACATATTCGCCGCACCTGTACTGAGTGCACTCCCCAGAAGAAAGAATAACAACGAAAGTTGGAGGCCAGAATGACGACCATAAATGTCGGCGATGGAGGCAAATAATGGGAGGAAGACAGTGGATGCAAGGAGATATGAAGTACCGATGTAACTGGTGTCGAGGAAAAATGTACTGTTATTGTTATTCTTTCGTTAACACCAAGACCGACCTTTCGAGCGGGAGCGCGTTAAAGATGGACTTTACAAAGAGAACAAAAGAAGTCAATCGACGAGGTGGGACGGCGAAGGTGCTAGATCACTCACCGCAATCCGAGACTGGGCCGTCGCGACAACTACAAAGAAAATTCGCAACAGCATGAGGACGAGCTCCGTGCAGACGTACCTGTATAATCGAGGGTTTCGAGCAGCACAGGAAAAAGCAACGCAAGCATCAATTTCCAGTCGAGCGATTTCCAAAAGCCAGGTTTCTGCGTTGAATTCGGATTAGATGCCGTAGGAGCCTCGTCGCAGGGCACGTCTAAAACAAATGATTGGGGTCAGCCCTCCAGCAGAAAGATACGAGACAGATGACACAGATGTCGAGCTTCGTGGGATGTTCCACTCTCGCAATGCGTTCTCCACTTACTCTGACTGCCTGACTTATTCTCCGACGGAAGGTGCTTTATCTTCCCAAAGACATAATTCATCGTGATACCGCGGGGTACGAGGGTGTGGTAGACCAGAACACAAGTGTAGGTAAGGGGACGAACGTCCATTCTACCTGTACTTATAGGACCTCGGGGTGGCGCCCGCTAAGCGGCGAAATGAGCACTGCAGTAACGGAAGGAGTAGGAAAAGTGAAGAGTGGTCAGGTACACTCACGACCCACAGCACAGCCGGCATCCCACACACAGGAAGTCCATGTCCATGTTTATTTTCCTTATAGAGACCGTGGAATGGGAAAGTCGCAAAGTGATGAGTCCATCGCAGTCAAATGTCAGCTTGTTAGTGGAACGCCGTGGACGTCCTAGAGGTATCCAGGTACCTGTAATCAGCATATACAGCACGTCTGCATCGAGGATGGCTTGAGTGGATCGGGAGAGAGAGATGCCCATAAACCACACACTGCCTCGTACTATCTATATGGAAGAGTCCAACTTGAAGGAATCGGAGCCCAAAATCGCCGTAGTCCCTGACTTACTTCGGACGTCGCTCTTGTCGCCCCATTCCAAGCTGCAACAATATTGTCAGACTCCATGTAGTCGACAAGGTACTTAGTGAGGCAATGGTCTAGATTGGCACAAGATGCTCAACCCCTGACGGTTTGAGGCAGTGTTCATTTGTCAAGCGCATTCCACAGGAATGTAGCAAGTAGCTGCGCTTTCGCATTGCGTCAGAGACACATGTCAAAGAATAAAATTACGCACTTTGACTTTGTTGTCTCCCACCTTTCCTGTGAGAAATACCAATTTAGAATGTTGTCTATCAAAGGTCAAGCGAATTACGATCCCCTTTAACGTGACTTCGGTGAAACAAGCGAGCAGCAGACTCCCAGTTACTAGTTAGTAGGCACCGAAATGGTGCTTAGTATGCTTTAAAGACAAAGTGGAAGAGAATTGTCGAACATCGTGTGCTATAATGAATCGCGATGTATCTTGCACAAATCTTTTGCAAGATCCTGGTCGCATAAGACACCGAGTGGGATCACCATCTGCCCTTGCTCGCATTCACCATAAATATCAAATGGCATGTGATTTCGGTGGTGGACTCACTTCAAGCTAAATTGACCCAAGGTATGAAGACGCTGTTTACGAGACCAGGTAGTTAAAGAGCTCTTGACAACCTCATCTAGCCGCGTTAATTGGATATTAAGGTTGCGATTCCGTAGAACATGAAATGCTACACAAATAAAAGAAATTCACACAACAAAAAATAACTGGGTGAAATGTATTAACGACAACCAGTGCGGGAACGTTAAAAAGGTCCGTCACGCCGTCAGCAGCGACTGTCACCTGCCTATCACCCACTAGTCTGTAGTCTGGGATCTATTGCTATTGACAACTGTGTTTCAAATACTGAAGCAGAAACCCCTCCGAATCGAAGGACGCCGTTCGGCTGATACGTTCAATGAAAATACTACCAAAACTTTCCAACACGGTACATACCATTTTTGCTACGGAATGAACTCCAAAAGCGACCGAGCAGTTCAGCATTGTTTTCATGACGACCTCGAGTTGGTGGTTAGGTGGACTTCAAGTTGTTCGATGAATTTGCTGGGGCTCCGACCCGAGTGAGGTCCGGGAAACGAATTATGTAAAATAACGGCATGTCTTGCTTACGTGCACGGCAGCTGGGGTACTTGACAAACGTGATGTGGCCTCGATATGCATTCAGTGGCCGGGTTACCCTAGACCCAACATACCCGTATGAATGCCATGCCGTTCGCACTAAAGAGCTCGAGGCTTTGTAGATATTCGGAGGGCGGAGACATTCAACCCGGCATGCGCAATAGGCAGAGCCTATTTTTGTTGAAGCGGAGATCTAATATTGCCTTGCCATGCTCGGCAAATCTGGTGTGACTAAAGATCTAATAGCAGTTCTGTCGGTTAGTTGCCAAGACCTGGGGGGTTTGCTAGCCCTACCCTGGGTCTTATGTGATGGGCATAAATCAAACCACCCCGCTACTCCTCCTATATAATCCCTCATTCCAGAGGCTTCACGGTCTGTCTAATGTTGGGTTTTAGTCTGCTCTTTTTACTTACTCCGTTCGTGGCCTCGGCTGTGGACGTTAAGATTCCTCTCACTGTACCCAGTGGTGCTCCATCAGTCGCCCCAGACCTTGTTTCATTTTCCATCGAACAAGATAGGTGGGTGGATTGGGTAGGAACCACGAAGCGGAACCATTTCTTCCATAACGCTCTCGATAACCTTGTTCGAATCACTGGTTCACCGCCCTTCATCCGGATTGGTGCTGACTCCGAGGATCACACCGACTTTAGCTATGACGTGGAGGTATAATTTGGTGGTTGTCGATCCACTGTAGTCACGGCGCTGATTTAATCCTTCAGTATGCTGAGGACATTTTTCCTCCATCCACTCCCGTCGTTCCTTATCCCGAAGCAACCAACATCACTGTCGGGCAAGGATTTTATGATATTGTATCTCATCTTCCTTTCGGTCAGTCCTAACATAAGTACTACGTCTAAATTAAACCGATTCTTATTTGCCAGGGACTCGCGTTCACTGGGGAGTCAACCTAAGGCAATCCAATTTGACTGCTGCGTACCTCGAGACGAAGGCGCTAGTCCATGCTTTTGAAGACCCGTCGGTCAAGGAAAAAAACATCACGCTAGTCTTCATCGAGATCGGTAATGAGGCTGATCTTTACACCAAACATGGAGCCAGGAGTAGTAATTGGACTGTTGTCGATTACGTCTCTCAGTAAGTGTGTTATCATTTGTAATCTTCGCGATTCACTATTGGAGAAGATGGGTTCAGTTCGCTACCAACCTCTCGGAGACTGCTGGTCTGTCAAAAGCCTCCCCCACCAAGTTGATCGGTGCTGCATTCGCTTTTTCGTCGCACGAAAGTGATCAAGGTTTCTCTCCACAAGCGATTTTCGCGGACGGCATCCTCAACACTGCACCCGGCACTTTGATTACAACGTGCGTTTTACGGTTAGAATGTAATTTATGTCGCTCATTTCCATAAAGGGTTGCCCAGCATCACTACAGTGGCTCGTTTTGCTCTGGGGTTGGGGCGGTTTTGCAGGATCTGATGACAAAGAGTAACATCCGCGGAAACCTTTCGCTATTCGAACCAGACATCAATGCCACCTTTGCGCATGGTTTGGAGTATATATTTGGCGAGACGAACAGTATGTATCAGATTGTCTCTTTGCTTTTGTCCATTTGACCCATTGGTAACGATAGGTATGAGCTGCCACGGTACACCAGGTACGGCAAAGGGCTATGATACGATTGTATCCCAACATCAATATTTTTTTCATAGGGGTGAGCAATACCGCTGGCGCTGCACTCTGGGCACTCGACTATTCGTTGTTCGCAACGCAAATCGGCATCAGTAGATTGCATTTCCACGGAGGCATTGGTTACAAATATAGTTTTGTAAGCATTGCTATTCGGGATGAGCTAACTTGAACTCATGTTTGTTTTCACCGCAAGATTCAACCCGTGACTCTCAATTATTCTATATTGGATGGCTCTCCAATCACCCCACTTCCTCCCCATATTCAACCCGCTTACTATGCTGCGGTCATTGCTGCGGAAGCGATCGGCCGAACTGGTTCCGTTCGGGTGGTGGAAATTCCTATCGACGCGACTTACGTCTCGGGATACGCTATATTTGAACGCGATAATCTTGCGCGAGCTGTGTTTATCAATAACGCTGCCTATCTCCCTGAAGGAGGAGCCCGCACAACCACCCATATCGATATTAGTTTCTCTGGGGTCCAACCAGCTCCACAAACTATGAAAGTGAAGAGGCTTAACATCACGTATGGTGGACCCTATGTATATTTCACTGTACTAATTCCTCCCTAGGTATGCAGATGCGACCTCCGGAGTTACCTGGGCCGGACAAACGTACGAAACACACAACGCTCGTGTTAGTGGACAACTTGAGGTAGAAACCTTGGACACCTGCGAGGGTTTGGATGTGCAAGAGACGGAAGCGGTCTTGGTATCGTTTGAAGACGTGTAAATACAGGCTTGTAACTTACAAGTTACAGTATGCATTCCATGTTCGGTTGTCGTATTTTGAGGGTAGAAATATCAAGGTTGTGTGGAGGACAACAGCGTCCGCACATCGCATCTTCGTCTAGTACTACTGACACTGTTGTTACTACCATTGGTCCTTTGATTACCGTTTTGAAGTTGAACGCGGGTAGTAAGTTTCCTGCCAATCCGACTTATTGGATGCCATGGTTCGACCTTGTAAATGCTACCGTCTGGGATTTCAGAGGGAGTGCGAACAATGAAGCTGTGGGTTGATAACGGGGCCAAACTTGAAGTAAAGATTGGTCGTGATCGTGCAGATGAACGCGGGGGAGATCAGTGATCCGCTGCCAGTGGCAGGTCAATGTCATCATTGATCAGGGGCCCCAAGGATTGCAATCAGTCATAATCGACTAAAACTTACTTTAATGCTTGGACTCATACACGAGTCCACACTTGCTAGTAAATTCGCACCCTCCCTCCATTTTCGCAGGTTCGGGACCATCTGTAAGAGCTGGGTTTCCACCCAAACCTGACTTTCCCTTCACAATACATGCCATTCTTCCCTGGAGCACTCATCCGAGGGCATAACACTTAGGCAGAAAATAGCTGTGTTTTAATTCCCCATTTTTTTAACGCCTATGTTCTCATCGTTAAGAGTGCCTGGATTCTTGGGAGATTGGCGCAGCCACGTTTAGGCCACGTTTTCGTGAGAACCTGCTCTCAAATTTGAACCACATTCAACGTTCCATTTTTTCAATGTGGAATGATTGGTGCGTATCGCCTTCTACTCGATGGAAGAATTGGCTGACGCCCTGCACAGATCTAAGTGTGTGGTGAACGATATTGCTGTGTGATATTCTCGGAGTTATAACTACGATTGACGAGGCATTTCTTCATACCCGGCCTTCGTTTTAGTGCTCCGAAATATGGACAGTCTCTCGAAACCAAACAACGCTGATCTGGTACTATCATGGATTAGGGTTCACTGTAGAGTCGACAGTTATACATTTGCGTTTGTGGTCGTCTGAGTGTGTGTCCATTCCCGGCACAGCCACTTTTGTGGTGGAGACCCCGTCCGAGTCGGTCACGGTGTTGTGTTGGCGCAATCATGACTCTCCCTGCCAACGACGCATTTTCGCTGGGCCTTGCTCACGACCAGCCACGACGTACATCTTCCCGCTCTCGCACACCCTCCATCCCCCGCCGTTCCTCCTCTCCTAAAATTTTGTTCTCCTCGCCGTCGGCCACGCCCTCCCCGACCATCCCTGGTGGTATGCCCGCCAAGAGAGCCCACAGACGCAAACATGTCGCAAGCCAGCGCTCCAGCGGCGAATCCACCATCGAAGAACTCGTCGAAGAGGCCGACATCCACACCCCCGTTTCGCCCCCCAAACGCAAGTCCAAGCATGGTCACACAAACTCTACGCCCTACGCGCCTGCATCACAACCCAATGGCGTTCACAAGCCGAATGCGACTACGATCGACTGGGAGCTTCCGCGCAAGGCATTACATTCCTCGATCGGTATGTACCCTTGGCCGCGTGACCTGTCCGTCCGTCTGACAGAGAGTGGTCAGGATTCTTAACTATATACCTTTACGCTTCAAACGGAGACCCTAAGCATGTTATCGTCTTCCTGAGTTCTACTCTGGCTGTCTTGATACCCATAGACATCCTTCGACTGTGTTACCCTTCATTAGAACACGCCTTCGAAAAATGCGTCGGCATCTTTATGCGCGATAGCGAAAAGGTACGTGTATGTCTCCCTGATATTGATGACCGGTTGACCGACGATCTGTATAGAAATCCTCGAATGGCGTCATATGGTACATAATGGGGGTCAATGCCGTCCTCATTGCGCTCCCGCTCGATATCGCTGTCGTATCTGTGCTCATGTGTGTCGCTTTCTGTTCATATAACCAGCCTGCTGACCCTCGATGTCACACAGTCTTTCCTGGGCCGACACAGCCGCATCCACCTTTGGCCGGCTCTATGGCAGCCGTACACCCCGCCTTCCCAAGCGCCTATTTGGCCTTTTCCCACTGGCACCTCGCAAGAGTCTAGCAGGATTTGCCGCCGCATCGCTCACTGGTGCCACTATCGCCACCGGTTTTTGGGCGTTGCTTGGGCCGGTGAGAGAGCAAGCGCTGACATGGACGTGGCAGAATGGCGTTTCACAGAGCTTTATTGGGGGAGGATCCGGTTCTCCCCCGACGCTTTCGGGATGGATCGGGTTACTCACAATCGGTGTCTTTGCTGGATTCGTGACCGGCATCGCAGAGGCTCTTGGTGCGTATTATTGCGTATACACATGTTGACTTACAAGACGGATTGCGTCGATGTTAGATCTCGGTGAGGTGGACGACAATCTGAGTCTACCAGTTATCGCTGGGGGATGTCTATGGGGCCTGTTCAAGATACTTGGATGGTTTGGTGAGATGCTGGCGTAATCCACCCTATTTTATCGTCCTCTCTGCTGCTCTGTCTTGCGGTACTGACAGTACCTAGTCGCACGCTTTGCCCCTGAGACGTACGATGTGGGAATGGTGGACGATCGACGATAAGCAACGTTTGGAAACAGGAGGTGTGCGGCGACCGGACGCAATTGCGCTCCCCAAGTTCGGAACGGGGGGAGAGCTGCCGTTGAGTGTTCTTTTTGGTCATTTCGTTTCTTACATATTTATGTTCCCTTCCCTTTCCCTCCCGAACGTGGCATGAGCCGACTTCATTTCCCTGTCACTCATCTTATGGATTACATTGTCACACAGCAAGGGGCGTTAGGTCCCTTACTCACTTCCTATCTCACTTTTTTTCCCTTTTCCCCCGCTTGCCAATAGTTAGAGGTACATTATGGACGATCGAAGAAGTCGTCTCTTCCCCTTTTTATGTTGTCCATATGGTGACATATTTGTGGATAGTATGCTTGATTTTTTCAAATACCAAACTCCCCAGAAACCAACATATAGGGTATGGTTTTGATTCGGATACAGCCTGGGTTGTACAACAGGTACGTTCCCGGTGATTTGGTATCCAGTCATTCGAATATGAATAGGCCTTTGTGTCAAGCTTTTGAAACCAGACGAACCAGAAGGTAGCTTGCAACTGTGACTCTTTTCAAAGAACAAGACGAGATGATAGACTCATACTAGTACATTCAAGTTGAGAACAAATAAATATAAGTATCTTAGGATCCGATATCGTATCATCCTTGGGTCATTGTTAGCAACGTTAGTACCAAGCTAGTACAATAGTTCCACAACATACAACATCTACTTAATACAAGCCGATGCCAGGTTTGTGGTTCCTGGAAGATACATATGCACATTTTGTCGAACGAATGTCCCCATCCGAATTCGATACGGTGACACATACTTTTTTTTTTTTCAATAGATGGTATCCGATTCGGCGCGCAGTAATTTGCTCCGCCCCTGCCATGCAGGTATTAGAGCTACCAGGGCCGGCCTGGGGGATGCCAATGAACTACGACCGCGGCCAGTGACGTGGTAACCCTTTCTATACCACGCCGTCCTGAACAAAGGACGCGTCGCCAGCATTCGCGCTCTTCGGCGTCGCTGTCTGGTTGTCCTTGCTCAAAATAGACGGAACGTGTAGGTCTTCAGTAGGCCCAGGATCCGATACCTTTTCAGGATAGACCACCTCGTGCACCACTTGTGCATCCGGACTGCCTCTCCAATCTACTGACATCACGACCGCGTTGTTACCCCACCCCTTCCCGTGTGCGATCCGGTAGATGATCAACTGGGATGTAATACTCTGCGGGGGGGGGGGGGGGGCCGGTTAACCAAACAGCGTCGCCCGTGCGGGTC